>JAMKPZ010003880.1:0-33695 GCA_024699675.1 Amphibolis antarctica | reverse complement strand
TTATGAAAAGGAATCAAGTGTTGGAATTGTGTCATTTACTTGAGGAAAGGAAGACTATAAGATGTAAATGGATATTTAAGAAAATGTTGAAGGTTATTGGGTATATAGATATGTTCAAGGCCCAATTAGTTATTATGGGATTTACTTAGATGCCTGGAATTTATTTTCAAGAGACTTATTCTTCTGTAGCTAAATTCGTGTCAATAAGTATAATATTGGCGATTGTAGCACACTTTGATTTAAAAACACATTAAATAGATGTAAAGACTACATTTCTGAATGGAGATTTATAGGAAGATATATATATTTATTAGTCTAAGGGATTTCAAGTAGAAGGATAGGAAAATAAATTGTGTAAATTGAATAAGTCTATGTATGGTTTTTGAAACAAGCATTTAAACAATAGTATTTGAAATTTCATTAAGAAATTGCTAAGATGAGTTTTGTTTCTAATAGATTAGACAATTGTGTATATTTTAGGAAAAGTGAGAGTAACTTTGTGATATTATCATTATATGTAGATAATATCTTACGTGCCAGAAATGACATTGACATGGTGAAAAGAATAAAGGCAGAATTTAGCTTAAAGTTTGACACAATGGGCATAGGAGAAGTATCCTATGTTTTTGGAATTCAAATTCGAAAAGACCAGAAATGAAGAATATTGAGTATAAGACAAGAGAAGTACCTACATGGTGTACTCAAGGTTTGGAATGCAAGATAGTATCCTTGCACCTATATCATATGTATTTGGGAAAAGGTTAACAACCAATGTCTTGCAAAAGGTAAACAATCTTTGAATGTACCTTATACCTAAGTGGTTGGAAATTTGATGTACATTATGTCGTGTAAAAGATCAAACTTGACATATGCAATAAGTCTGGTAAATAAGTACCAAAGTAATCTTAGAATAGCACATTGAGAAGTTGTTAAGAGGATAATGAAATATTTAAAAGGAACATTGCATCATAAGTTTACTTATCAAGTAGAAGAGCTTGAAGTGTTTCGATATTCAGATGCCGACCTCAATGGAGATAAGGATGATGGAAAGTCCACTTTGGGGGACTTGTTCATCTTTGAAGGTGGTGCTATATCTTGAAGAAGTAAAAAGTAAGGTTGTGGCAAAGCACACATGAGAAGCTGAATATGTTTCCTATAGTACAACAACCACCATGCTCTTTGGAATAGAAAGTTCTTAGATGATTCAAATTTCAATTTGATAAATGATCTAATTGAAATGTGTTGTGATAACTAAGCAATAATTAGTCTTATACATAGTGATGCAAATAGCTCTAGTGGAAGACATTGATATACACTATCACTATATACTTGATACTGTGGAAAGAGGAATTAAATTGCATTATATGCCCACATATGACATAATTGTTGATCATATGACTAAAGGGATTTCAATGGAAAAATTCATCAAATTTGTAAGTGAGAAACATTTCTTTGGATGATGGAAATGAAGAATAATTCCATAGATGGTGTGGATTGTTACTTACAAATAGTGGGAGTGGAAATTGAAAATAATATACTCTACGAATAGTGGGAATAGAAATCAAAGTTATACATCTCAATGTATAGAATGTAGTGTGTGGTCTCTATGACTAAGATGTTAGTATGTGGTATGTCATAAAAGACCACAGTATATTCTCTAGATATTCTATAGGAATTAAATTAATTAAATATGTTAATTGATTATGATTACCATATTAAGGGAGTGGATTGAGATGGAGGTATGGTAAGGAATTAATTGCTCTCATTACAAATATAAAAGGACTGTTTTTATATATTGAAGAGAAACAAAGGTTCAATACACATGCAACAACACAAGACAAAGGACTTTGATCATTTCCATTCACCGAAGTTTCAATCCTTCCATCATCTTCGTTCTCCTCCTTCTTGTAGTTGATCATGGTTACTCAGTACAAGATCTTTCAATAATAAGCTTTAATATTGTAGAAAGAAAAATTCTTTGCCTAAGCATCCATTTTAAATATTTTAAAACATGTAAAGTAACTTCATGTTAAGTAAAGTATGGCTTTGTTCATAAAGTTATTAAGGTGATTGATAGCAATGGAAATATCAGGTCTAGTAATAGTAAGGTAAACTAATTTTTCTACAAATCTTCTGTAACTTTTAGGATCCTTTAGAAGTAACTTGTCTTCATAATGTTGCTCATATAATTTTGTAATGGGTGTTCTAGTGGGTTTACAATCAAGGAGATCAGCCGTACTTAAAAGATTAAAGATGTATTTACGTTGACTCAAATAGATGTCATGATTAATTAGATTTAGTGACAAATTCTAAAATCTGTCATTATATACCATTAAAATCCGTCAATAACCACGTAATGTGTCCTTCCTCTCCCACACACTTTGATCTCTTGCACACCCAAAACCCTTCACCCTCTTGTAAGTTTTATAATTAGTTCAGAAAAGTGGCAGCAACAATTTGATAAAATATGTGATTCTTTTTAAATGTCGTATAAAAAATTCTTTTTAGATATTCAACATAGGTGAAATTCATTATATTTAATATTAGAAAATATATTATCATATAAAATTCTAATAATATTTATGTATAATCGTCATCATTCTAATAATTATCAAATACAATTAAGCGATGATGATTTTAAAATTGTAAAATATTTTGTTGAATTTTTAAAACCCTTTTACGATGCAACTCTTAGATTATCAAAGATTTATTATTCTACATCTGTCTATGTGTTGCATCATTTATATGATATTTCACGTGTTTTTAATAAATATGAGGAATATTTATTTTTCCAATAAATAGTAAATAGCATGAAACAAAAATTTTTAAAATATTGAAATAAAATCCCACAATTATATATTTTTGGTACATGCTTAGATTCTAAGTATAAAATAAGATATGCTAGTAAATTAATTAGGAGAATACAAATAAGTTTAGGTGTAGATTTAAGATTAAATATTAATATAATAGAAGAACAATTAAATAAAATATTTGATTTATATGCACAAAGATATGAATTAACAATAAAATCTTCTCGTTCACCAATGACGACAATACTAGAATTAAATGTTGAACAATCTTTAGATTCTTGGGCATTTTTACAAGATCCAAGATTTGATTAAGATATTCCAACATCATTATCATCATCATATAATTATAATTATAATCTTATAGTATCTAGATAAGAATTATAATTACTTTTAATTCAACAAATCACTTACCATTATTATTTATCCAACATTCTGATTTAAATACATTTAATGTTTTAGATTGATGGAGGTAATAATTTATGATTTTTCCAATTTTATCAATAATAGCAAAGAATTTATTAACAATTCCAATGTCTTCAATAGCTTGTGAATAAATTTTGAGCATAAGTGGTAATGTGTTTGATAATTGAAGATATAGGTTTCAAGAAGATATAATAAAATCTTTAATGTGTGTAAAAATTGAAAGTTTGTTCAATTTCGTGAATAAGATTAAGATTAATGACACGTCACGGTTGACATCATTACCTACGTTATAGCCCACTCTGTTGATCGAGAGCCGTCGGCATGGCGGCAGCGGTGAAGTGGAGCGAGACAGCGATGCTTGTAATCGACATGCAGGTAGGCAAGCATCTTTTTTCAGTTTTGCCGGAATTCATTCCGTTGCTTTCTCACGCCGAATCTAATTAACAACAACAGAAGGACTTCGTGCTACGCGGAAGTCCAGTTCATGTTGTCGACGCGAAAATGATCATTCCCGTCGTGGTCGAAGCCGTCTTCGTCGCCAGAGCGCGCGGTGTCCTCGTGGTTTGGGTGATTAAACATTCAACCTTTCTCCTGGCTCCGTCTTCCCTAAATTTCTTCTGATAATTGTGGAGTCATAGGTTGTCTGGGAACACGACCCCTTTGGCAGAGATGTGGAACTCTTTCGGAGGCACTGGTATGTGGATGGCAAAGGTCCGACCACCAAGCGATCGGAAGGAGCGGAGTTGGTTGATGGGCTTGTGATTGAGGAAGGGGATTATAAGTTGGTGAAAACACGCTTCAGTGCTTTCTTTGATACCAATCTCCATTCCCTTCTTCGTAGCAATGGCATCAACAGTGTGATTGTGGTTGGTAAGCTGCTGCTTATTGCATTCGTAGCCAAATTAGGAATTAGGATCGCAGACAACAGTGTGACCAACTCCTTTGGTACTTGCGTTTGGACACGATAGACCCTAGCATCCCCTTCTCCATCAAAAGAGGCTCTAATCAACATAAGGAAAAAGGCTCGTGTGTGGTTGAGTCTTTTTTACCTAGCCTACAATTGTCAACTCTACCCCCATAATGTAGCTCTTAAGAAGTTGCACACATTAAATAGTCTAAGCTCCCTCTAAATGTGTGGATGCAATTTGTGTACAAACTTTTGAATGGACTCCTCATTGTTAATGGTTATCCTAAAAGCAATCACTAGTCATAGAAATTCTGTTGCATACTCTTACATGGTTATTTTTGTTGGCATAATTCGTACCACCTCATCCACCTTTCTTGAAGATAGCCCATCAAGTAGAACTCCCTCCAAAGCATAGTTTTGAAGTCTTCTCAAGACAACTTGCCTAGCTCATATATTACTAAAACGCTATTCTACCAAACTAATGCATTGTGTGTAATCTTAAGTCATGTAAAAGCCACCTTCACATTACTTTGGTAGCCATACAAGAAAAAGTATGTCTTGAGTTGAGCCGTCCAAGAAACCAACCTTTCGATATCAATTGATCTATCAAGCTTGGAAAGATATACGCATGCATCAACCTTGAAAGGTCACTTGAGTTGGCACTTTAGGTGTAGTTTCCTCGATTTCCTCCTTTGGCTCTCGTCCTTCCATGGAATCACTTTAAGGTCATGCATCTATTCTTCACTTCTTGCCTCCTCTAAGTATGTGTTCATACTTTCTAAGAGAGTTTGCATTACTTGGATGAAAGCACTTAAATTGGAAGCAATCCCACCTTCATGCTAAGAAGTCTCCTCCTCACCTTTGGCACTCATGTTATCACCGGTTGCCTTTCTCTCCTCCTCCTCACCTTTGACACAGTTTTACTATACTAGGCTATGCTGACCCAATTGGATATGATTCAATTGACAACTCTAACCCATAGAGGATGAAACCTGATTGTCTCATGTTCAAGAAATGAAATTCTAATATTTGGAACTCGTCATAAGGGAACAAAGCATTTTGAAAAATCAATGTTACCTTTCTCATCTAAGTATAGGACTTAATTTTGTGCAAAACTAGCTAGTCATAGATGTGAAGCAAGAAAATAAAATTATCCCAAGGACTTAAAGATAAGCACTTTCTATGAGATTGTAGGAAAGACACACCAGTACTAGCTAGAAAAACAGCACATGTAACAACTCGATCCTCCAAAGAAAAAGGAAATGTGTTGAACATGTGATATATAGATTAAGAAGAGATCAATACAAATAACTGCCCATAGGTAACTTCAGAGGTTGTCTTCCGGACATACTACTTCACAATCTGCTTGATTGGTTTAATAATTCGCATATATAATACTTCACTGGTCTTGTTCAAAAATTGGAGATAGGAGTATCTCCATGTTTTTTTAAAGAAAAGGATGCCAAAGAAAGTCCAAAATCCAACAATAAAACCAAGAATAGCTGTCACGTAAAGCCATAACTTCTCTTTTTCGTCATCATCCTTGTTCTTGCTCTTTGATTTTGAATTTTGGTCTTCCTGCTTGCAATTCTTTGATAATGGAGGCCCACATAGATAGAAGTTGCCTATGTAGGACCTATTATTAAATGTCAGGAATTGCTTGCCTCTAGGAACACTTCCTGAGAAGTTGTTGAATGACAAGTTCAAGACTTCCAAGAATGTCATCTTCACCATCTCTTGAGGTATTTGACCAGAGAAATTATTTCTTGATAGATCTAGAGTTTCTAAATTGTGTAATCCACTAACTGTCCTTGGGATGCGACCTGTCAATTGATTTCCTGATAAATTTAAATTCACCAAGCCATGCAAATCTCCAAAGTCATGGGGAATACCTTCGGAAAAGTTATTATTGGAGAGGTCAATGCTTATGACTTGTGAAAGCATTTCATCATGATATGGCCTAGCTCCTCCGTTCATGTTTAATGTTGTAGATTCTGCTTTGCTGCCATATATAGTCTCGTTTATTTCAGGGAAAATTGACGATTTCTGCTTGTATACTTTCATTGCCTTGAAACCCCCTGCTACCATTGGTATTGGTCCTGATAAATTATTATTTCCAAGATCTAAGATTTGAAGAGATTCAAATCTTGAGATTGAATGTGGAATATTCCCGAAAAGCCTGTTTGTTCTGAAGGATAGAATCTTTAGATATTGCATGCTTTCTACTGTCCAAGATGGCATGGATCCATCAAACTTGTTTTCGCTAAGATCAAGGATAGCCAAGCTACTGCATTTACTCAAGGAACTTGGTAGACTTCCATATAGTTCATTATTCTCCAAATGTAATGATTCCAAAGTACATTGATGTTCATGTATCTTGGGAAATGTGCCATTAAATTTGTTCCTTCCCAATCGAAGGATGCTTTGCACTTTCATCAAACAATCAGGAATCTCTCCAGAGAAATTATTTTTGAACAGGTCCAATACTTGTAGACTTTGTGCTTGACACAACAATAACAGGATGCCACCGAATAGATTCATGTTGTTGGAAAGAATCAAGTAGGACAATGTAGGCATCATCTTTGAGATGGTAGATAGCCACTTGGATCCTAAAAGTATCAAATCATGATGTGATTGAATTGTACAAGGTAAACAAAAACTATGTCAATTCATAATCATGCTTATATTAATGGAAAGTACAATGATCATATACATTACCTTCAAATTTGTTGGAGCTCAAATCAATTGTTGTTAATGAATTGTTGGAGTTTGTGGCATCAGGTATTTCCCCATACATGTCATTGGAATTCACATCCAATGCACCAAGAGAGGAGGAGAAGTTCCAAATCCATGTTGGAAGGCTGCCACTAATGGCAACATTTGATAGGATAAGAGAACTGAGCTTGTCTTGTGTGCGGATCCATGTAGGGAATTCATTAGGTTTCACTATCCATGATTCAATAGATAAAACACCTAGACTAAATGGTGGGATCCAACTTGAAGAGGATATGTGGAATGTTGATGATGAGTTTGACTTTAACTGAAGAGATGTTAATTGGCTCATGTTTTTGAAATGATTCGTCGATAAGACAAATCCATAACCACTAAGAGATAATTTTTGCAATTTTGAAAATCCCCCAAAACATTTTGAGAAATTTGCTCCATTGATATCATTTCCAGCTAGGTATAAATTTTCAAGAAAAGACAAGTTGCATAGTGATTTTGGAATGAATCCACTGAAGTTGTTATAAGAAAGACCCAAATATTGTAATGATGATAAATTTCCAAGAAAGGTAGGAATAGATGCATTGAAGTTGTTACCAAAAAGATCAAGAGATTGCAAAGATGCTAAATTTCCAAGAAAGGTTGGAATGGATCCATAGAATCTATTTCTAGAAAGATCAAGAGATTGCAAAGATGCTAAATTTCCAAGAAAGGTTGGAATAGATCCATAGAAGTTGTTCCAAGAAAGATCTAAATTTTGCAATGATGATAAATTTCTAAGAAAGGTAGGAATAGATGCATTGAAGTTGTTACCAGAAAGACCAAGAGATTGCAATGATGATAAATTTCCAACAAAAGGGGGAACAAACCCATCAAAATTGTTCCAAGAAAGATCCAATTCTTGCAATGATGGCATTGATCCAGTAATGAATGTTGCAACTACATCACCATTTAATCCACAATGAGATAAATCTAAGGTTTGTAGTGATGAGAATTGAAGCTTGAGTGACTTCGGGGATATTTCCATCTGGCAAGAGGAACAAATTAATGTAGATAGAGAAGGCAACTCATTGTGTGATTGAATCCAATGAGATGTTGGAGTCTTTAATTGGAAATAGCTCATATCGATGTACTCCAAAGAGAGGAGTTGTTGAAGCCAACTTGCATCATCAATTTTGAGATAAGGAGAGCTTGCATCATCAAGAAACTCATAAGATTTATATTTGGAAAGATCAAGTTGGACTAGGTTGGAGAGGTTACCAAGAGAGGAAGGTACGATTCCATGAAAATACGAAGTAGAAAGGTTTAAATACCTCAACTTCCTAAAGCAACCAAAGAAGGACGGGATGTTGCAATTGGAGAAATTGTTGGAGCTGAAATCCAGATGGCGCAGATGTTTCAAGCGGCATAGGGTAGGTTGATCAAGGTTCTTGCTAACTCTCGCTCCCAGTTTCATGCCACGAAGGTTGAGCTCGACGACATGGCCGGTTCGATGGTCACACCCAACTCCACTCCAACCGCTACAACAATCTTCCACCTTGTCATTGTTGCTTGTCCAAGTGTCAAGGTTACCTTGCAGATCATCAAGTCCAAGCTTGAACTGCAAAAGCACTTCTTGCTCTATTGGAATGCAACCAGCATGAGCGTCGTCACAAAATACTCTTGAGGAAAAGGCCCACAACCACCACACCAGCCCCTGCAAAAGGTAGTAGTGTGAAGCAACCATATTTTTTCTCACCATGAGCTAACAACGAGTAAGTTGTCGATCAAGCCTTCTAATGTCCGTGTATAAATAGAAAACATGGAAATGGAAACAAGTAGCGTGTGATCGTTGATTGCCCTTTAGTGCATATTTTTCCACGTCAAAGTCTTTGCTAAGGTCAAGGTCTTTGTTAGGTCATTTTCCACATTACCTTTTAATTGAGATTGACTTCAATTACAGTAGCAATTTGATTTTTTCTTGTGTGTGTGCAACTCCCACCCAAGGGACTCACTCATTGTTTAGACTTCGCGTCTACTCCACCATTGAAAAGAATTAGTAAAAATGAGACTAAATGCATGCATGGTGGGACACTATTCGTGGAAGGCACATGGAACGTCTATGACAAGTTTGATCGCATCTTTGTGAAATGAAATTTTGATAGAATTTATAATTTGTGCCCTTAGAGAATATTACAAAAGAAAAGATAACCACTATAAAAGAATAGTAAAAAGGTGACAGCTTCCTAAAAATCGTCACCTTTTCCTTTTAAAAATCATTCACCTTTTATAACACCACCTAATGGTATAGGTGGTGGATTTTGAAATTTCGTGACGTTTTCGTACAATAGGTGACAGATAGATACCGTCACTTTATCCATCACTTATTGTTAATTTTAAATACGATGGTAGATTTGTCACTATATATTCTCGTATAATGGAGTAGACATGAAGTCTAGTCAATGAATGAGTACCATGGGTGGAGTTGGACACGCGAGAAAAACTAAAATTTCTAACTTAATTGAAGTCAAGCTTAATTTGAAAGTAACATGGAAAATGACCTAACAAATACCTTGACCTTAGCAAAGACTTTGACATGAAAAAACATGCACTAGAGTTAAATGCACTACTAGACTTTGTAATTTTACAAGCCTTGTATTAATTCTTTAGATATTTAAATCAATTAAATATGTTAATTGATTATAGTTGCAATGTTAAGGAAGCGAAAATATAGGTATAGATAGGGTAAAAAGTTAATTGTTCATTTCTATATATATTAAAGAGAAACGAAAGTTCAATACAAATTTCAATCCTTTCACCATCTTTCATTGATGTTGCTTCTGGTTATTCCTTGTGTTTATTTTTTGATTGTAATTTATGGCATTTTAGATTAGGTCATATTAGTAAATCTAAAATGGAATAAATGATTAACTTAGATTTGTTGCTTGAAATAAGAAATTTAAATTTGGAAAATTGTCAACATTTCTTAGTTAGAAAAATGACTAAGAAATTATTTGGAAAAGGACATAAATCGAATGAATTATTGGGTTTAATACATTTTGATTATGTGGTCCACTTAGTGTAAAAACATATAATAACAAGGAATATTTTGTTACATTTATAGATAATTTTTCTAGATATTTATATATTTATCTAATATCTCATAAAATAGAAGTGTTACGTTTTTTTAAGAGGTATAAGATGGAAGTGGAAAAACAACTTGAGAGGAATATCAAAAGCATTAAGAATAGATAGAGGTGGGGAATATAATTCAAAGAAATTTGAATTACTTTGTGTAGAGCATGGAATTAAAAGGTAGACAGGAAAAATAGAATTGAAATGAATTCTGTAAGCTTTCACATTTAGGTATTTCTAAAGAATTTTAGGAAGAAGTTGTTCTTGTAGCAAACTATGTGCAAAATAGAATACTCACAAAAGTTGTTTGAAGTACTCAAGAATTGTGGACTATAAGAAAACACAATTTAAATTATTTAAGGAAATGAGGTTTTGTAACTCATATGCTTATTCCTAAACAACTTAAAGATAAGTTGTAATCTAGAACCTTAAAATGCATATTTATAAGATATTGTGAGAATTCCTTTGGATATAGATTTTTCCATTAGGGAAAGAGAATCATTGAATATTGAGCTGCAACTTTTCTAGAAAATATAAAAGAAAATGAAAAATTTGATAATGATAAGTAATATTTATCAATGTTGGATGATTATTTCAATGAATCAATGGAATTAATTCATGGAAATGAATAGGAGGAACAACCTAATATTGAGGAGAAATAAACCCATGGAAATTTTGGGTGATGATAATGAAAATAATGAAAACACAACCTGATGTGGAAAATCAAAATGAACCTGTAAATGAAAATGAGCAACAAGAAACTTTTATTGGCAACAAAGGAATTAGATATCAACCTTCAAAGATGGATAATTATCATATGTATTACTATGAACCTTCATATTTATTAGTTGATATAGAATAAGAAAATCACGTAGAACCCATAACATATAGTGATGTGCTTGTCATAGGAAAAGCATTTGTAGCTCAATGGAATGATGAAATTGATTTTATGAAAAGGAATCAAGTGTTGGAATTGTGTCATTTACTTGAGGAAAGGAAGACTATAAGATGTAAATGGATATTTAAGAAAATGTTGAAGGTTATTAGGTATATAGATATGTTCAAGGCCCACTTAGTTGTTAAGGGATTTACTTAGATGCCTGGAATTTATTTTTAGGAGACTTATTCTCCTGTAGCTAAATTTGTGTCAATAAGCATAATATTGGCGATTGTTGCACACTTTGATATAAAAACACATCAAATAGATGTAAAGAGTACATTTCTGAATGGAGATTTATAGGAAGATATATACATTTATTAGTCTAAGGGATTTCAAGTGGAAGGATAGGAAAATAAATTGTGCAAATTGAATAAGTCTATGTATGGTTTTTGAAACAAGCATTTAAACAATGGTATTTGAAATTTCATTAAGAAATTGCTAAGATGAGTTTTGTTTCTAATAGATTAGACAATTGTGTATATTTTAGGAAAAGTAAGAGTATCTTTGTGATATTATCATTATATGTAGATAATATCTTGCTTGGCAGAAATGACATTGACATAGTGAAAAGAATAAAGGCAAAATTTAGCTTAAAGTTTGACACAATGGGAATAGGAGAAGCATCCTATGTTTTTGGAATTCAAATTCTAAAAGACCAGAAATCAATAATATTGAGTATAAGACAAGATAGTATCCTTGCACCTATATCATATGTATTTGGGAAAAGGTTAAGAACCAATGTCTTGGAAAAGGTAAACAATCTTTAAATGTACCTTATACCTAAGTGGTTGGAAGTTTGATGTACATTATGTTGTGTATAAGATCGAACTTGACATATGCAATAAGTCTGGTAAATAAGTACCAAAGTAATCTTAGAATAGCACATTGAGAAGTTGTTAAGAGGATAATGAAATATTTAAAAGGAACATTGCATCATGAGTTTAGTTATCAAGTAGAAGAGCTTGAAGTGTTTGAATATTCAGATGCTGACCTCAATGGAGATAAGGATGATGGAAAGTCCACTTTGGGGGACTTGTTCATCTTTGGAGGTGGTGCTATATCTTGAAGAAGTAAAAAGTAAGGTTGTGGCAAAGCACACATGAGAAGCTGAATATGTTTCCTATAGTACAACAACCACCCATGCTCTTTGGAATAGAAAGTTCTTAGATGATTCAAATTTCAATTTGATAAATGATCTAATTGAAATGTATTGTGATAACTAAGAAATAATTAGTCTTATACATAGTGATGCAAATAGCTCTAGTGGAAGACATATTAATATACATTATCACTAAATGAGAGTCATCATGACCCATAAGGGTCAGCACTAACTTGCTCTCCACAACCCCTTTGGTAAACATATCAACTGGGTTGTCTCGGGTGTTGATCTTCTTGATCTTTATCCTGTCTTCATTCCTGAGGAAGTGATACTTCACATCAATATGTTTTGTTCTATCATGAAAGACATTGTCCTTGGAGAGACAAATAGCACTGAGACTATCACAGTAGATGTCTGCTTTATCTGTGTGCCAACACAAATCTCCTAACAATCCTTTCATCCAGATTCCCTCCTTGGCAGCTTCTGTCAAAGCCACATATTCAGCCTCAGTAGTAGACAGCGTTACAGTAGGCTAAAGAGTTGATTTCCAACTCACTATGGAACTTGCAAATGTGAAAACATAGCCTGACAAAGACCTTCTTTTATCAACATTCCCTGCAAAGTCAGAATCTGCATAACCTACCATAGTACAATTCTGATCTGTAGTATATAATAAACTAATGTCAGAAGTTCATTTCAAGTACTTGAATATCCTTTTCACTGCTTTCCAATGTTCCCTGCCCGGATTGGACATGAACCTGCTAACAACACTTAAAGAATATGCTAAATCAGGCCTAGTATAAACCATTGCATACATTAAGCTACCAACTACCTAAGAGTAAGGAACTTTCTGCATATCTAATTTATCTGCTTCAGATTTAGGACACATAGCTGATGATAACTTCAAATTCCTGTTATATGGTGTGCCAATGGCTTTACAAGAAGCCATGTCAAATTTGTTAAGGATCTTTTCAACATACTTTTGTTAATTTAATAACTTACTAGAATTCCTGTCATGCCTAATTTCCATCCCAAGAATTCTACCAGCTGGACCAAGATCCTTCATTTCAAATTCAGATTTTAATCTACCCTTCAGCTCCTGAATAATATCAATATTCTTTGCAACTATGAGAATATCGTCAACATACAAAAGTAGATAAATATGTGTGTTATCATCAAGAGTTCTAACATACACACATGAATCATAATAGCTGTGCCTAAAACCAACTTTGGTAATAAATGCATCAAATCTCTTGTACCATTGTCGTGCTAACTGCTTAAGTCCATAAAAAGACTTATTCAACTTACACACCTAATCATCTTTATTCTGTACTACGAAACCTATTGGTTGCTCCATCTAGATATCTTCATCTAAATCACCATGCAGGAATGCTGTCTTTACATCCAATTGTTCTAATTCGAGATTCTATGCTGTAACAATAGACAAAAGCACTCTAATAGATGTATGACGTACAATAGGAGCAAATACCTCATTGTAATCTATTCCTTCTCGCTGTGAATAGCCTTTGGCAACTAACCTTGCCTTGTGCTATACCCTAGTGTTGCCTTGAGTCCTAATTTTCTTCTTATAAACTCATTTGCAACCTACAATGTTCTTATTCTTTGGACGTTTCACAAGCTCCCAAGTTTTGTTTTTATGGAGGGATTGCAGTTCTTCCTCCATTGCAGTCATCCAAAGACCAGGATCAGAACATTTTAATGCAGCTTCATAAGTAAGTGAATCAATAGAATCCTCCACCTATTCTGCTACCTGTAAGGCAAAAGCAACCAAATTTTCATAGCCATACCTAATAGGAGGTCTAATGTCCCTTCTAGGACGTTCTCTGCCAATGGTTCTTGGTGGTGGTTGCTCCACCTCTTCCTCCTCAACTGCATTTTCTTGAACACCTGATGAGTTATCTTTTGGTTCAACTTGATCAGTATTACCAGGCTGCTGTGTATATAACTCCACCTATTCAGGAGTAGTATTCTCAACTTCTGGTGATACTATTTCCAATTCTTCTGTAGTCTGCAACAAAGCATTTTCATCAAAAGTAACATCACGACTGTATATTACTTTACCTGATGCAATGTCATAAATTCTGTATCCTTTTACTCCAGTACCATATCCAACAAATATGCCTTTCTTGGCTCGAGGCTCTAGCTTCCAATTGTTCACATGGTAGTAAGCTGGACATCCAAAAATCTTGAGTTTGGAGTAATTTGCAAACCTGTTCTTCCACAATTCAAATGGTATCTTACCATCTATAGCACTAGAAGGAGACCTGTTAACCAGAAAGGAAGCTGTGTTAACAGCCTCTGCCCAAAAGTTCTTGCTCAAACCTGCATTGGATAGCATGCACCTGGCCTTTTCAAGGAGTGTCCTATTCAATCTCTCTACCACTCCATTTTATTGAGGGGTATGTCTGACAGTATAATGTCTGGTAATTCCTGTATCTTTACAAAAATTGTTAAACTCTTGAGAGCAAAACTCAAGACCATTATCTGTCCTCAAGTATTTGACCTTTCTATCAGTTTGGTTTTCTACTTGAGCTTTCTAATGCTTAATACTTTCAAAAGCATCACTCTTATGTTTCAAGAAGAAAACTCAATTCATGCGAGAGTAGTCATCAATAATAGAAAGGAAATACATTGATCCTCCATGAGAAGACTATCGTGCAGGTCTCCAACAATCAGCATGTATATAGTCTAATATTCCTTTTGAACTGTACTGACCTTTGCCAAAAGACACCCTTTTCTGCTTGCCATATATACAATGTTTGCACATATCAATGCAAACTACCTTGTGTCCTTCAAACCTACCTAGACTATTCAATCTCTGCATCCCTTTCTGTCCCAAATGACCCATTCTTGAGTGCCATATAACAGACTGATGCTCTTGATCTGATGTAGCTGCTACAGCTGAATCAGAAATAGGTGTGCCCTGTAAAATGTATAAGGGCCAGATTTGACACCCTTCATTACAACCAATGAACCTTTCACAACACTAATCTTTCCCCCTCCACTTGAATATCTGTAACCCTTAGAATCAAGGGCCATAAGAGAAATTAGGTTCTTACTTAGTTTTGGAACGTGCCAAACATCTTCCAAAACTCTAATCATGTCATCTTGCATCCTGAACTTGATAGTGCCAACACCTGCTCTGGAGTATACATTGTCATTGGCCAAGGTCACTTGGCCATCCTCCACCTGCTCATATGTATCAAAGTACTCCCTGCACGGAGTCATATGGTGGGATGCTCCTGAGTACATGATCCACTGATCACCTAAATAAGTACTACAACAAACTGTAAGAGAAAAATCACCATCAGATGCAGAATCTGTTTCTGCCACTACAGCCTTTCCTTTGTTCTTCAACTTGAGACAGTTTGTCTTCCAGTGTCCCTTCTCCTTATAGTAATTGCAAGTATCCTTCGAGTACTTACTTTTGGATTTGCTCCTGTTTCTGTTCTTATTACCCCCTTTCCACTGGCTTCTACTTCTATTCTCTTGCTGATGAGCTATGAGGCCAGAACCACTTGCCTCATTACTGCCATGCTGCACTAAGTGTCTCAGCTCTCTCGAATGAAGGCTGTATCTCACTTCTTCCAGTGTAATGGAATCTCTTCCAACTACACAAGACTGAACAAAATTCTCATAACTGAGAGGAAGTGAGCAAAGTAAGATGAGAGCTGCATCTTCATCTTCAATGGTAACACCTGTGTTCTTGAGTTCCATCAGAATGGAATTCAACTGATCTAAATGCTGCTTAAGTGGTGTACCTTCCTTCATTTTTAGTGAGAATAATCTTTGCTTTAACAACAACTTGTTTGTTAAAGACTTAGTCATGTATAATGACTCTAATTTCTGCTAAAGGCCAGAGGATGTTGTTTCATCTGCAACTTCTATGATTACTTCATCTGACAAGCACAGTAAAATGGTGGAGTGAGCCTTCTCCTCCTATATTCCAAATTCAGTAGAATCTCTATCTAATGTGGCGGCCTTATTTAAAGGTGCCCAAATGTCCTATTGTTTCAAAAGTGCTCTCATTTTTATTTGCCACAGACTAAAACTGTTTCTACCATCAAACTTGTCTATTTTCATGTCAGGAATTGTCATCTCAAAAATGTGATTTTAAATAGCAATAATCACATAAAATTTCCAAACACACCTTCACAAATTTCTAATTTCAGAAATTGCCCAAAAATGCAAAAATGTGTTCGATTTGCTTCAACTTTCAACAAACCCCCAAAAACTGATTTCGGACTTGTTGAACTCGGATTAGGCAAATATCAAACACATCCAAAAATTCAAAATTTGGCACAAGATCTGATTCTCAACACGTATTCAAAAATCTCAACCACTTTACAACAAAAATCAGTTGGCAAAAGGAACCACGAAAATTTCAACAAGGATGCCAAAAATCAAAACCTTGAATTTGCCTTCACGAAAAATTTCCCAAAAATTTCAGAAGCTTCGAAGCAATGTGTGGAAGGTTCAGGAGGCTTACAAACCCATTTCACCAAGTGAAATGGAAGATACGACGATTTTGGTGTTTTAGGGTTTCGGCGGCGGCAACGGCGGCAATGACGGGGCTGCAACTTTCAGCCCAACCAAAATACAGATTCAAATCCGGTTTTCGATTTCTAAAATCCCTCTGATACCACTTGTTGTGCTTCCATGAACAAAATCTCTATGATTTCAGAAGAAATTGGGGCCCAAATCGAGGTCAAAAAACTCAGATTTAGGAGCTCCTCGTCGGATTTCTAAAGCTCCTCGCCGACATGCCTAGCCTCTGTTTGCTTCGATTTTTGCAGGGAAGAATGAGGTGATTTTGAGCATTCAAACACAAAAGGATTTACGTAGTTCCCCTTCACTTTGGGTATTCCATGGATGGCTCTCTTGATGAGTTTCACTATTGGAGGTGGTGGGTACAAAGAGAAGAAGCAATGAACAAAAGCTTCTTCTTCTTCTCTCAATTTGGGTGAATTTGGGTTTTTATACTCAAGCCCTAAATTCCAATAATGTCCTTTAGTACATTAAGTTATAAATCAAGCAAAATACAAACAAGATGAAAGTCACATTCTTTTCAATTTCCATTCACCGAAGTTTCAATCCTTCCATCATCTTCGTTCTCCTTCTTGTAGTTGATCATGGTTACTCGTCGGTGCAAGATCTTTCAATAATAAGCTTTAATATTGTAGAAAAAATTCTTTGGCTAAGCGTCCATTTTAAATATTTTAAAACATGTAAAGTAACTTCATGTTAAGTAAAGTATGGCTTTGTTCATAAATTTACAAAGTTGATTGATAGCAAAGGAAATATCAGGTCTAGTAATAGTAAGGTAAATTAATTTTTCTACTAATCTTCTGTAACTTTTAGGATCCTTAAGAAGTAACTTGTCTTCATAATGATGCTCATATAATTTTGTAATGGGTGTTCTAGTGGGTTTACAATCAAGGAGATCAGCCGTACTTAAAAGATTAAAGATGTATTTACGTTGACTCAAATAGATGTCATGATTAATTAGATTTAGTGACAGATTCTAAAATCTGTCATTATATACCATTAAAATCCGTCAATAACCACGTAATGTGTTGTTCCTCTCCCACACACTTTGATCTCTTGCACACCCAAAACCTTTCACCCTCTTGTCAACTGTCCTCCACCCCTCTATTGTCAAGTGTTGATTGTCCATCCTTGTTTGTTGTCGTTAGCCCCCCCCCTCCATTGTTGAACATCCGTTGTTGTTGATCATCATTGCCTAGAGCATTGTCGCACGAAAAGGGAAAGTCCAATGGAACACATACGTGCATGGCAAAGCCTGTCGACCTCCGTCATTGTTTGGAACTATACATTCTCTTGGAGGTTAGGGATTTTTTGTTTATTTTCCATCATTTCGGTAGTAATATTAGGGAAATCCATTGTAGTATCTTTTTTTGGTAATTTTAAGGAGCATATTGCATTATGTCTTCATTGCAAATATTGCATTATATATGCACCATTGTAATATCTTAAGGAAATGGATTTCGACTGTTTTTTGAGATTATAAATATTTTGGACTTTTGTTGTTCTCTCCTAATTGTCATTTTCTTCTGGATGGCATGCTTAAACATCTACAAGTCTTGAATCTATGACCATTCAGTCTATCAAGGAAGGGAATGCTGACATATGATCTAAAAGATCATATAAAAATAAAGCATGATGAAATAACGTATTATGAGATTTCTAAAGATATAAACATATTAAGAAAAGTAACATTTACGTATTGTTATGGCCCGTAAGATTATGGGATTGTGTGTACAATTTGATCACAATATGTAGTTTTTTAAATATTTATATGAATCTTAATACTTATGGTTTGGTATTGTGCATTTATTCATTCATTTATTATGAGTCTAGGTTGTAGTTCTCTTCTACAATTTTTTTCTTCATATTCCAACTTCATTTTATAACTATGTTGCATGAAAGAAATATTTTCTTTTATTTTTTGCAAGAATGCTAATATTTCTAACATCTCATGCTAATACTTTTCTATAAAAAAATCTTAAAAATTATTCAAGGTACAAGAATAAGAAACATATTTCTGATATTGAATTGTTCATTAGTAAATTCATGATGGGTTGACACTTGGGCTAATCATTCCCTCCTAGAAGTCTAGGAATACATCTACAGATGTATTCTGTAATCTGTATAATAATGGTTTATTGAGGGATAATACAAAGATTAGGTAAAATTAAATATTATGTAGTTCTTCATAAATAGGGAAATTTTCCCACCGAAGTTGTATGATCACGTCATTCCAAAGCAATGGCACAATTTATGTCTATAGTAGTCGTCTAGTATATTTAAGGTAATTCTAATATTTTCAGTTCAATTTTGATATTTTCATATGTCAATCAGTAAGCTTTTTTTTTTCCCTTGCCATATTTATGATACTTTGATATTTCCTTTGCGATGCCCTTCCATAGATCAAGCATTGAAAACACCTCAACTTATTTTCGATCAAGTAAATCCATTTTGCTAATGTTCTTCAGGCTTAATCACCCAAACGGTCATGTGAATGCAAAAACGCTTTAATTGTTAAGTGCCATTATACAATTTCAAGCTTTTTCTTCCACAGAATTTGTCATATGCAGAGTTATTCCGATTTCCATTTTTCATCTCTTAGTAATTCTCAAAAACAATATTACATGAACTTAAATTCTGAAAGTTGATGATGGTACATCTCAAATACAAAACAATTAGAGAAGGAAAATTCTGATAAGCAAATTAGATGAGACATGCTTAAAGGTATGATGTAACTTATATACATTGCAACATACATATGATTTCTATTAAACAAATGCTTGAGAAAATGCCACTTGTAAATGTTAAGAAAAATTGATAGAGTCAGAACACCAATTTGTATCACATGAACAAAAGCAAAGTTGTGAGCTTTTCAACCAATATTAATGAGTGACAAGTGGATGAAACATAAGAAGATGTTTGGACAATCATGCTACCGAATAGTTTGACAGTATCAGTTTTTTGATGAATATTATAATAAGTGAGAAGTGGATGAATCATAAGAAGCTGTTTGGATGTACAATTTTGATACTAAACAGTTTAACAGTATCTAGTACTTGTCAATGAAGTGAATCAAAAACAAGTCAGAAAGAAACATGTTAAGATCTAAATCCAAATTTGACTTGAGTAAGATCTAAATCCTATCTATTTGGAAACATGTTCTTTTTACAAAATTGCTAAGATGTTTTTATTATTATTATCATGTATTATAATCTGTTCCAAATGGTTAGATGATTTAAGAGTTGGATGACCTAATTTGTTCTTTTTATCATATTGCCTTTCATCTGCTTGGATGTTCCAAATGGTGTCTAGGCAATTTCTAATTTTTAAGAGTTGTTATTTCAACTGTACTGGATTGATTACTGTTTCAATTTCAGATGTGTTTCATTTGAGGTTGATGTATTCATGACGCTATAGAAGATTATAATGTTATTACAAGTGTTGATCGACGTCTTTGTGTAGGAAATTATGCATATGTTGATATTGTGAAATGAATGTAGATTTGGTTGATGAATTGGTGTTGGTTGTGTGGTGATTTTTAGTGCATTATTGCTGACTTTCAGAGTTGGTTTGTGTGGGCATTTATGTGCATTTGAGTTGTTGAATTAATTTCAGATCTTAATTAGTTTTGTGAGGGTTTATTTTGTTCTGTAAAATTCGTGAGTACATTTTTGAATTGGTATTTCAATGTGTGGTTTCTAACTATAATTTAGATAATATTTTGATAATTGAAATAATTTTCTTGTAAGGTCGAAGTGTCATAAATACACATAATTGAAGTCAATTGACTTCATGCCACTATCTCGTGAAATGCAGTATTGCACGATGTAATGATCAAATACTACCACTGCACTAAAGTCTTAAGGTAATAATGAGGAAATTACATCTCTTTATCAACCATAGCCAATAACAAGTTGTGGTCACTTCACGTATGACACAACCCCAACTTAGCCTTTGCCACATGGGCAATGCACATGACTTGGTTGACCTAGTATCTTGCTATGTGGGGCTTGTGACTTGGCCCAACTACTATGCCATGGGCCTCGAGTGTGGACTTGGCATCTAGGTACTCTCCACCAGAATGATTGAGTTTCTTTCATGGTCATGAAGAACTTCCTCTTTGCCTTCACTCATGGCCAAGGACTTTTTGTTGGGTACACGTGAAATCCTTTCCTCTAGTACATGATATGGCACCCAACAATCTCCTCCAACCACATGCACATACAAGGACTCGATCTTGCCCCCAAGTCACATCCATTGTCGTACATGTGCACACATGCGCACACATTTGCTAGGACTCGAATCGATAACTACTAACTTTGATACCACTTATAAGGATTGTATACTATAACTACACTAAAATCTTAAGGTGATAGTGATGACATTACACCTTTTTATTAACCATAGTTAGTAATATCTTACAATCACTTCAAGTATACAAGGTAGGCAAAATACATGACTTGGCCTAGCTGACATGTTCTCTTGCCACATGGTGCTTATGACTTGGCCCAACTATTGCGCTGTAGGTATCTAAGTGTAGACTTTGATATATGAGCAATCTTCATTGGATTGACTGGACTCTTTATCCAATCATAGAGCACTTCCTCTATGCCTCTGCCCACAATTAAGGACTTTCAGTTGGGCATGCGTGAGACCCTTTACTCTAGCATGTGGTCTGGCACCCAACACATGAATGACTAACGCATATGTGAGTATTGTGTTATCAAAAAATCATTTTATTGTTTATAGTTTTTGTTGCTTATATAATATATGCATATATAATACTACATGTACAGCAGAAATATTATTACAAGTACGTAATAATATTTTTCTCTTGGTTCGATGTACTTGTTGTTGTGGAATGTTTTCTATATACTGAATAATTGTGTTTTGAGTAAATTGTAGGTTGTTCCAAATGTTAGTAGTCCACAAACTTCATTTTCTTCCCAATCAAATCATATGTCATCACCACATTTATGTTTTCTTAATTGTGATCTTTTTTGTTTGTCTTCATTGTCTTTTATTTCTCAAAAGTCGAATTCTTCGAACAGTCATGACATACTATGATTTGTCTAAAGATACTGTGATATGTGATTGCACTTCCTGACAGAGAATGACATTTGCTAAACCCAACCATAATGTTGGTGATGCCACCAATAAATGAAAATTATGAAAAACAGGTAAATAACAAATTCATATGCAAGTTACCATACTCATCATATTTTATGAAACAAACATTAGATGAAATTTACATTTAAATTTGTTGATGCAGCACTGTTCATATTGTGGATATCATATTACAAATGGGGTAAATATATATGGCTGCCATTGGATTATTTATAAGTGAAAATCCAGAAAAGTTGTTGCAAGGAACTCCCTTGGGTCATGGATGGTGTGAAGTATCAAGGTTAGCATCGACAAGGAAGTACCAATATTTAGAAGATTTATAGAGAGTAACATTGCTTGGCTTTGTGGTTTGATAAGTATTTAACAAAGTTATTTCTACTTTTAATTATTGTCAATTTATATTAATTTTTAAAAATGTCATAATATCTAATACTCGTTTTTTTTAAATGTTGATGGTGGAATTTCCTGATCACCAAGCATAATATATAGTTTATATGTTAGCTGGAATATTATTATGGATTCCTAATGAGTTGTAAAGAATTAATGTACCGTATTTGATATTTGTTCCTATAGGTTATATTTGATATTGTAACTTTTTAGATTTGTAGAGTTGTCGTAAGTTATGACTAAAATTGTTTTGTAATGAAAATTTTTGTTTATGAATATGAATGTTGTGTACTATACCTACATTATAAAATATTAATTAATTAATGCCATACAAGTGTCCTTTATTACTAACATATGAATATACAAGATTTTTTATTTTTTTTCAAAAAGGGGCATGGTAACGGATCCCTATACCCACAGATGGATCTATTGCTATATATATAGTGATAAATAAAAGAACGGATGAGTGGTGAATAGCACCTTAGAAAAATCGTTTGTAAACATAAACACAATAAAAACCGTAAAAAAATATAAACATAAGAATTTTTTTAGGTGATTTCTAAACTAAGTATGTCCAATCTTAAGCTTTGTAAGCTTGAGCTTAAATCTAAGTTCACTATTCGTAAATCAATTACAAATCATTATTTATGGTTGCACATTAAATCAACTACAACAAAGATTTAAGGTTCAACTTCTCAACCAACAAACTCAAGTGCTTAAAGTCAAACATTTCAACCAATTAAAGTGTTTAAAGTAGTAACTCAACAAACCAAGATACAATTACAAAACCAATTTGAAAATCGTGCTCATGTAAGTGTTTAAGTGTGAATGAGGAAGAAGCATAAGTACGAAGAAAAACACTTAGAAAACTAATTAAATAGATCAATTTAGTGCCAAAATCTTGTTGTGAGAAAGCCTTAGATTGCAAGAGTTCGTGTGTAAAAAGATTAGGTAATTAGTGGCTTTAAAACAAGAGGTATTTATAAGCTAACTATACTTAAACTACTAGTTTGACCAGTCAAATCGGAATTTTGATTTTCATTTAGAAATTTCAATTTCTCCATTTTTTTCTATGCACGAACAATAGAATCAGAATAACAAATAATGTTTTGAAATGTATTGGGGTCAAAACAGATATCTAAAATGGATTTTGGAATTCCATTTTTAGGTAGACTAAAAAATAAAATAAGAACTGAAAATCGATAAATCAAATTGTGTAGTGTAGCAAAAATTCCATTTTGCTGAAAACAGATATTCAAATTGGACCTAGGAAAAACTACAAAAAATTTGGATAACAAAATGGATAATCTATTGCTATTTTGTCCTGGAATTAAGTCCCTTAAATGGCTCTTACAGGGAAAATCGAATAATTAAATGGATATCTGAATCATGTTTCAATTTTCCCATGGTTACTTAAATACAATTTCTAAGGTTTGCCTAAGGTGTGAGTTGTATGTAAATATCTTAAACTAAGTGAAAGACTAAAGATAAAAACACATGCATATGAAAAAGTAAGTAACAAACAATAGGCACACACATATGGCTACAAGTCTTCATGGTTTAAAGTCTTCTAGCTTTAGCATCAAGTCTTCTTCAATTCCTTCAAGCCTTCGTTAGGTCCTTCTGAAAGTCTTCAAGTCCAAGAGAATGGTTAACATCATCAAAATACAATTTAAGGAAGGATTTTATATTTAACAATAGATTCTATAACTCTTTAGTGACTGATGAATCTGTCACTATATACATATAATGATGGATCCATCACAATCCATCACATTATATGTTGTTTCCTAATTAACATTAGAAAGACAGACTGTTATCTTCCTTATAATGGTGGATATTCCAAGATTTTGTGACAAATCTATCTATTATTGTATACATGAAATAGTGATGTATCCTAAAATCTATTACTATAAACAACATTGTTTGTTATTAAAAGTTATCTATAAACTATAGGTGCATCTATAATGGCAAATGACATCTATCACTATTGGCGAATCTATAGTAACAAATATATCAATCTATCACTATAGATGATGCATCAATTTATCAATATATCTTTAAAGTGACATCTTATTGTGACAAATGACATCCATCACTATAGGTAAATCTATAGTAATAGATATATCAATTTATCACTATAGATAATGCATTAATCTATCACTATATCCTTACGGTGACATTTTATGGTGACAAATGTGTTAATAAATTTTTAAGCTTATAGTGACAAATGTATTATAAGCCACTTTTCTTTGTTTATGAATTTTTTATTATATATTTTTATTTTTTATTATATACTATAATAATTTACAATAATATTTATCAAATAATTTTAATATTTTACATTAAAAAATTATATCAAAATATTTAATAAAAATCATATAATTTTTTTTAAATTTAAATATTATCTTATCTAATTTTACCTAATAAATAAATACACCTGTAGTAAAATAATCCGAATATCCTGATAACATTAATAATATTATAAAAAGCTTATATGCGCTATCATTGCGACCGCACAAACAAGCCCCGAGGAGACGATCATTCGCTCCGACACACTTTGGTAGCAGCGTGTGGTGTGGAAGCGCAGAAATGGCTCCGATCGCCCTTGGAGACACGCTCCCGGAGGGAACGCTGCCGTGGTTCGACGAGACCGATCAGATCCAGCAGCTGTCCGTCCACTCTCTCGCCGCCGGCAAGAAGGTTGTCCTCTTCGGCGTCCCCGGTGCTTTCACTCCCACGTGCAGGTTCTTCTTTCATCTACACATTTTTTTATGACACCCGCACTGTCTATCCGTCCAAATAATTTCGGTTACCATCGCTGATCTAGGACTAGGGATTTTGTTGCGTACTGGCATTTAGTTTCATCATCTTCTTCTTTTTTTCTTTTATTTTCCGGTAGTAGTTGATGCGGTTAGCTTTTGAACTTAGAAGATCACTTTCTTCAAGTATTTACGGAATAAGAAAATCCACACAAACCGCTGGTGTTTTCTCATGGTTTTGTCCATTCGGGATTTCGTTGTTTTTCTAATCCCCTATTTGGTTTCTTTTAAATGCCAGCATGCAGCATGTGCCCGGCTTCGTCGGGGGCGCAGAGGAGCTTAAAGCAAAGGGTGTTGACGAAATCCTTTGCATCAGCGGTATGCCATCCTTTTCCCTACTCTACTTGTTCTCTTTATTTTTCGGTATGAATTTTATTGTTTTGTGAGGTCATATTAAAAAATTTTATTTGCTTGATGTTGGAAATCCCTTGTGGTCATTACTACGAGTATTTGGTGGGCTTGTAAATGGATATTTGAAATTCGATTCAATTGATTTGGTAGGCTTGTAGCATTCAGTATTGATCGCCTCAGCTCATAAATAATTTGGAAGTTGATTTTTATTATTCATAGTTCTTGCCGTTTCCTGTAATGATTTATTTTTTCTATCCACCACACTATTTTGTGAAGAGACTCTTGGAAAAGAAAGTTTATAATCCATTCATATTTCTTCACAAAATGTGTCCACTTCTTTATTCTCAAATTCTCCATAATGGCTCTTTATTTTCTAAATTTTAATTTCTTTTTCGTTTTGAACCTTATTGTAAAATTTCTTGAACTCTTAGCACATCACATTTATTTGCTATGAAAATAATCCATGTGAACCTTAAGTCATCATCAACCAAGACTAACATATACTTCTCTTCTCTTAAACTTAAGGTTTTAGTATGTCCAAACAGATCAATATGTATTAATTCTAAGGGTTTGCTAATTAAATCACATGATTTAAATGAAATTTTGTGAAATCTCTCAATTTAGATGATAAAAGATGTTTGGTGGAGTGCAAGAGTGAGTTATGAGTGTAGAGAGAGTTGTGTCACGATGCTGGAAACCCTAAAGAATAACTTGTATTGCACTCTATCCTTTCATAATTGATCTTAATTTTCTTCAATTTTCCCTACAATAATCCCAAGTATTTCTATAGGATATATTATTAAATTTATACCATCAAAATTTATCAGGAGGGATTTTCCCTAATATAGAGTAGCCATTGGATGATATAATTTAAGGCAGTAATAGTAAAGAACCTTCAACAATGTGAAGGCAATAGTAGTAAAGAACATTCAATCATGTGAAAGCAGCAAAATAGGTGGATATAATCTACCCTCAGATTTTTTTTTGATTATTTTTAGTTGCACATTTTCTTAAATTTTTTCTTTCCTACTTTCTCATCCCTTTTTTCTTTTTCCTTTTTATCTTTCCCTTTTCTCCTCCTTTTTTTGTCCTTTCCTTTTTTTCTCTTTCCCTTCTCTCCTCCCTCCCTTTTCAACACTATCATCAGTCTGCAACCTTAATGGATGCTGATAGATCTAGTGAGTCATCATGAAGAATATTGCTAGAAATTGTTGTAGAAGACGTGCACATTGAGACTACCAAAAATGAAAGGATAAGCAATAGTAGTTGAGCATCAATCCCTTAATGGAAGTAGGGACCTCCTAGAAAAGATGGAGGCATCAGTTGCATAGACCCAATCGTTGTTAGAGGGTTAAACGAAATAAGAATTAAACATTGTTAGGGTATTTGACAGCACCAAAAGGAGCAATCTAGCCTTAGAGGAGATTGGATGGTAGAAACCAAGTCCGATGGAGTTGACATGGTAAGTTGAGGTCTACGAAAGTGCATTGATGTTTGAAGTATACAAAATGTATATAAAACAACTTAACCCATATGAGACTAAACCTACAATACCTTAAAATACTATTTATTCTCACAATATACACATAAGTAAAATGGATTCACACGTAGAAGTATTCCACGAAATTCATTATTTCATCATCAGAGGATTTAATTGCGTACTTTGCCTTTTTCTTTGCAATATAATTTGTTAAAGGTAAAAGGAAGAATTGCTGAGTACATTATTTGTAACAAAGAGGTAAATGACCAAGTAGATGCAGTACCTCTATTGTTCAAAGTGGATGCACGTGTATTCCAATGCAATCATATTGTTGTGTCTAAATCTAGAGTTGAAACAGAGTACCAAGCTATGTCTTACTGTGGGTCTCAGACCATATATAATGTGTATGGATTACTCAGTGGTTTGTTTTATCCCCTTACACATATAATGTAGGTACCCGCCTATGGAAGTGAATTATGATGCAAAACTTATTAACCATATATTGAGAAATAGGAAAATGAAAAATAGATGAGAGATATAACAGAAAAATCCACAACTGTTGTGGATAAAACTTTCTGCTGATGTGGTATGCGTATGATACATACCTTGATACGATATTTTGTCGTACTTGTAGGATACAAATGTGACAGTCCAACAACTTCTTCTATTAGTTATGATTTAAGCCATCATCACATATTTTGTGACCAAACAGTCTTAAATTTATTGTTTCATGCTTGATTATTAATTATCTTATGATAAACGTCTCGTAGGTAATAAATATATATTAAACAGAAAGTTGTATCTGTATACATGTCATGTATATGTGACATTAGAAAATTTAAGGTATATGTATCTTACTCTATCCATATCAAGGAGTCATTCTCAATTTCTTTTGCTATACGCATAATGTGTCTCATTCTTTGTTGACTCCGACTATTCTTGCTTAATGCAGTAAACGACCCATTCGTGATGAAGGCGTGGGCAAAATCATATCCTGAGAACAAATTTGTGAAATTTGTTGCTGATGGGTCTGGGAAATACACCCACGCCCTTGGTCTGGAGCTTGATCTCTCCGAGAAGGGATTGGGAATCCGCTCCCGTAGGTTTGCCCTTCTCATTGATGACCTCAAGGTTAAGCTTGCAAACATTGAAGAGGGTGGGCAATTCACCGTATCAGGTGCGGAGGAGATCCTCAAGGCCCTTTAGGTTACTACAGGTACTTGCATTCCCACTATCACTTTGTTCTTTCATGCAATCTTCTTTTGCCTGTGGATGTGAATTGCAAGATGTTGTGTTGCTCTGGGACTTTTCCTCTCTACTTTTAGCTTGCAAGAGAATAAACAAAGACTGGTCTAGATTGGTATGCCAATCACTGTGATTTCCCTGAATGCAACGACTTGGGCTTGGTTTATTTTCAATTTTAGTGTGATAAAATTTATAAGAATTGAATTGAAATAAATTTAATTTTCATCGATGGTGTTTGTATTATTGGAATTTAATTCAGATGATTTTTGTCGGTATTATTCATATAAGGTAAAATGTAAGAATTGAATTTGTGTCTGTTTGAGTTTTGTAGATAAAATGTGTGAAGATATGATAATGATACTAATGTAGGTAAATATGAACATATGAATTTTATTTTAAAAAATGTATTTATTTTATTTGGGATCAATTGTTTTAATTTATTTATGTTATGAAATTTATTTATATTTATTATTTGTGATAAATAAATAACTTTAAAAAGACAATTTTAAAGTTTGTAGTTTATAATTTAATATTTTAAAATAAACATTATAAGTAATAATTATCATTTTTAATATCAACCACTGCAATTAATAATTATATTGTTCAGTTTTAATATTTTAAAATAGATATTATAATTAATTTTTTATTTATAATTTAAATTGTATGTAATAATATTTTTTTAATTCAATTTTGTTTTTCTAAAAGATTTACAAACGTCATGTATTGAATTTATTTTAGTTTAATTTAATTTTACAATAATTTAATTTTATTTAATTTTACGTGTAAAGTGATTTCATTTGGTTTATATTTTATACAATAACACTACAATTTTAACATATGAACTTTTACTATTCTAATTACCGTACAATTGATTTTATTTGTTTTTCTAACTTGTAGTTTTGTAGCTCTTCCATGAATAATAATGAATTAACAGACGGTCTTAATACGTCAAAACAAAAAGAAAAGTCATCAAATTCTGCTGGGACGAGTGGACATCCACTGCCTTCCGACCGCCACCAGCTCTCCGCTTCCCTTCTTTCTGATCTCCACCACCACCGAAGAAAGCTTCCCCACGTTGTAGCAAACGTTCCCTTCGATCTCCACTTCTTCCTGAAGCGCAGGCAACAAATTGTTGGCAATCTAACGCTAGAGCGATATAATCTAACAAAGGAGATTTTACATTTAAAAATATTTTTATATTTATAAATTATATTAATTTTTAATAAAATAAAAAATAATTAAAAATTAGATTATATCATGTCAACAAAAGATCATCCCCACCTGACATGACTAATGCCAGATTTACGGAAAATCGGAAGATGTGACACCTACTCGTTTCTTATTTTTTACATTGACATTAATTTTATATGAATTTGGTCCGATCTTTTTTGTTGATTTCACCGTTACATTATCACGTTTTCATTTATTACCATCCACTGGCCGCCCTCTCGATCATGTCGTCAGACTTAATCCACTGATTAAAATGCACTTTTTTAACCACATCGGTTTTTCTCGAAAAATCAAAGAATAAGAAATCCAACCACGTGTTTAACGTTAAGAGTTCAATATTCAGAGCACCGGAACAACGAAAAATAAAGTATTTTTGAAGTTATATTCCGAGAAGTTTCTCACTGAAATTTAAGATTTTACATTGACAGAGGATTTCTATTTTTTAAAATAATAAAAAATAATGTAAAATCAAAAATCAAAATTTTCGTTATTTCACATCTTTTTCGCTATTCTCAATAGTACAAATCCCAAAGTCTATATTCTAGTGGTATTTATAAAAAATTGATTCAATTAAAAGAATAATATACATCTATAAAAAATTGATTCTATAATTATTCAATTTGACAACTGTATCAAAATTAATTCTCATCATTTTCTCTCATTCTCTCCTATGCCTCTCCACCTCCCTCTTCAATTCTAATTTAAAATATCAAAATTATCAAACTACTTTATTTAAGTGGAGATAATAAAAATTCAAAAAATTAACTTAAATTTAGACATCTATAAAATCAATTTTCTATAAATATTACTAAAGATCAATCTAATATTGAAAATATATTAAAATTAATTTTCATCATCTCTACTTTCCTCCTAAACCTCTCTATCACCCTTTTTAAATTTGAAGATCTATAAAATCAATTTTCTATAAATGACACTAAAGGATTGAAACATAGAATCAAATTTCAACAATTAGATTGAACATGCCTACAATCAATTTTTCCTGAAAGATATTATCTTTTGAAATCTAACTGATACAGTAAAATGATCTTTGAAAGTAGTAATTAAAAAGAAAAGCGCAGGCACTCACCCCAACCTTGGCCGGCGCAAAGTAGGCGATGCTGAAATCCACGGAAATCTTCAACTCCCCGAGTTCCGATACGATCGCCGTCGCGCCGACGTTGTCGATCAGCGATGCGATCGCGCCGGCTCTCCAGTTCCCATTCCCATCCTAACCAACAACGCCGCCGCCGCCAATAGGCCGTCAACAACCAAACAAAAGCCCTGATGATGCACAACCAACCCAGACCCACACCACTACTCTCTTACCGTCAAGTAATTGGGCACCTTGAAGACGCACCGCGCGCCGCCGCCGCCGGTGCGGAGCACCTTGAGTCCCCAGAGTGTGAGAGGTGCGAAGAATCCGCCAGCCTCCGCCTCCCCCACGTTGGACGCCACCTTGGAAGCCGTCTTCTCCAGCCAATCCCTGGCCGCCGCGGCCTTCTCCTCCTCGCCGCCGCCCGGGCCCAGCACCGTCCGGTGACTCGTGCTGCCCACGCCCACCATCCTTTTCCCCACCTCCGTCGCTTCTCCTCTGCCCATCATCCCCTTTTATCGTCGCGTGAAAATCTCCAGGGAAGCCCAACGGGCGTTTCGAAAACCCTGTCCTCTCCATAATTTACAGGCAGCCGTTAAATCTCTAGGGAAGCCCAACCACGCAAGTTTTTTAATCTTTCTAGAAAATTAATAGATTATATAAGTATAAAGTCCACGTTTTTTTTTTTTCCAAGGTAAACATGATTTTCTAAGGTAAGAAATTTTTTTTTATTTTCTTCTTTGATCGTTACAAGTAAAAATATCTATTCGTGTTATACCATTTATTAAAATACATACTTTGTATAGTAAAGAATTTTACAAACTTTATTTTTAAATAAACTTTAAAGTAATTTTTGTACCTTCAAAATTAGAAGAAAATGAATTAATTGTTAAGAATTTATTTTTTAGTAAGAATTAAATTAATATAATTAAATTTAGTACAAAAGTATTTATGTACTTTTAGAATTAAATAAAATTTAAAATTTCAATATTTGTATATACGATGAAATTGAATAAAATTAAATTTATTTTTTATTTAAAAATAATAAAAATTTAATATATTTTAAAATTTAACTACTTACGAAATAACATTTTTAGGAGATGCGAAGATTGTAGAATATCCCATAAGAAAAAGACAAGGATTCTACTTGATTTAGAAGGGAGAAGGTTGAAATTGAATTTCACACTTCTTTAAAATGAATTTCATTTAATTTCATAAAAAAATTAATTCTATCAAAGAAGATCAATATAAATGTCTGAATAAAATTCTCCCAAGGCACAAACTCCCTTTAGTAAGAAATTTGGTACTGCACCTTTAATTGCGCCAGTGAGCCGACCATCAAAGGAAGAGAAAAAATGATGAAGATGATGGTGAACAGGAAGACAATTTTTATTGATAATAGACATCCAAATAATAACGTATTTAATAATTTAAAATAAATATTTTTATATTTATTAATTTTTAAATGTACATTGATAACCATTGGGCATACAAACAGTTCGTGTACCACAGTTACACAATCTCAACTAAACTATTATAACATAATATTAGAACAGATGGTTTAATCAGTTATATCTATAACAAAAATTTTCTATCTTACTGGTTTTGTTCTTACTTTGCTGCATTGATTAATCCTTTCGTTGAAACACATCACATCAACTATAATAGGATGGTAAACAATCAACTCTTAAATTTCATATGCACTATTTTTGGGCTAACTGTGTGGTCCTACGATATTTGTTTGTTGGCATATCAAATTTTTTATTGGTACGCTGAGTTCTGTTCAAGTGGACTCTTGTTTATTTTACGAGTATACTGTTTTCAATAAAACACTATCTTAGACTGCCATGCCACCATCTCTATGCCAAAAATGACTCCAGTAGCTTCTAGAGGCTCTATCATATTTTTCTGTATACCAATTTAAGCATTGACATATTAAAAGATGGTCTGGTAGCTTTCAAAAGCTTGTCATATTGATCTGAGTACTCCACATATTGAAAAATAGTCTAGTAAAATCTAAGGTCTCTAACCCAATTTTTGGCATGTCAATGAGAAAATAAATATGTCGAACTCTTGCTCTGAATCAATTTGGTATATCGGCTAACTATACAAAAATACCTAGGATTTCTCTAAATGTAAGTTTGGCATTGTTGACACCTCATGTTCCAATGAGCCTGATTTGGGTTGATGAGCATGTCTCATCCCATTCTGAACAAGTGTTGAAAATCCTATTATGTGGTCAACCTGACCCATGTAGTAAGCATCTGACTTGACTTCAGATTTTGCTCCACAATGCTTAATCAGTTAGTGACCCTCACCCCTTTTACTTGATCTTGATCTTTTTTTGATCTTTTAGCCTCTAATTAACATTAATTTTCAATTTAGTTTCCTCCCTAAATTGGCCCATTAAAATGTTGTCTTTATTTACCCTTTTAATAAGTCCTTAATTAAATGAAAGACAGATCATGTGCCAAAATAAAAATATGCATTTATCTGAATGTGAATAAAACAGATTAAAAAGGCAATATAATCTTCTGTACACAATTCTACCATAATTGAAACCAGTGGTCCTATCCAAGTAACCATAAAATGCATCTGGATATTAAAATTAGAGAGAAAAAGAGTCTGTATATGGTAAAAATTCAAAATATATGTTATAAAAATAAATACTGATATATGATACTACATGACCAGATATAATACTATATTAACAAGAAAATGCAACAGAACAGTAAAAGGGAATACCGACGTACCTCAACATGAGGAAGAGGCTTGCCGACTGTGCCTCCCTTTCTTACACCATGTAGAGGATTGCATAACGACATAACAAACTAAAGAATTGTAGAGTCAGATATCATCTAAAATATTAAAATGATCATCATATTAGAAGTTACATGAAGCAAATCAGATTTACTATAATATAATTATCTTCAAGACTTGCTGAAATCAACACATGGTCTCTCTCACCTCAGTCATCCCATACCGTTCCAAAAGACGATGGCCTGTGATGCATTCCCACTGCTACATTATAGGAAGAGGAAGTGCAGAGGAGCCACACATCTGAAAAGAAAATTCATTCATGAGTATTCAAAAAATATGAGATTATTCTTCTTTCACTAAATGTAAACATACGTATAAATCTTTTTGCAAGTAACATATGTATAAAATTTAGTAAAGTATAATAGAATAGTTTGTTAATTGAAAGATTCTCTAATCAAATCTTGGTATAGAGTATATAGCACAGCTATTATTTAAAGATAAGGTTCTCTTGGATTCATGGCCATGAAAGACAGATCAAGCAGCAGTCACATTTTATTTTTTCTATAATGATAGCATTTTTGTTTAGGTTCAAACTCAGGACTTTCTCTCCTCAA
>JAMKPZ010003879.1:0-26262 GCA_024699675.1 Amphibolis antarctica | reverse complement strand
AAAAAATCTACAAACTTCTTTCAAATTTAATCACCGTATTCGTAATTAATGAAAAATTAATTAATTTTTATAAGTTAATTAATACAACAATTGAAAATATGAATTTTTAAAGTTAAGGGAGAAAGAGTACACACGTCTTTTTAGGTGAAGAGAGAGAGTGTTTTTAAATTTCACTTACATGAAAGAGTGTGTTTAATTAAAACGCCAGTCTTTTAATACAATCGTCTGACCATTTAACATAAAATGCCTCTTCTCTCATCTCATAACATAAAACGATGGCGATGGCGACGGCGAGGGTGTGCAGGCTGGCAAGGGCAAACAGGTGACCAGATGGGGTGAATTGAGGGTGAGTGCGACGGAGGGGGTGAGGGACCGCTCATGCTCGCTCGCTTGCCGCAACCGCTTGCCTGCTCGCTGCCACTTGCCCGAGTGGGAATCAACTGCTTGTCATCGCCATCGCCGTCGCTCGCCCATTCTCACGTCATTCGATCGAGATTGAACAGATGCCTATAGAGGTATGTTCTGTAGGCACCTGTAGAGCCAACAACTCCTATATATATATATATATATATATAAGGGTGTATTTGAGAAAAAAATTAATTAATTTCGTGAGTTGAATAAAGTTAAAGTTGAAATAGTTTTGTAAACAAAATTTTAATTATATAGTAATTAAAATGATAACAATTTATACATTAAAAGTTATATACTAATAATAATGTTGAAAGTAATTTTAAAATTGATTGAAGTCAACCGAAGCCTAAGTTATCTCCTTGGTCTTTAACGATATATATTTTTAATAAACAAAAAGTGATGAATTTTTAAAAATATTTAAAATGAATAATGGAGATAACATTTAAAATAAATATTTTTTACAAATATGTATTTATTTTAAATATAATGAATTTCAAAATAATATATTAAAATATATTTTTTAAAAATATTTTATTTGTTTATAAAAAATCATACCAAAATACTTTCCTCGTATAATTTCTTAAAAAATGTGAACCTTAAAATAATTACCAAACAAAATGAGGTCCTATTTTTTTCTACATTTTTTATTATATATCTTCATTTTTCACTATACATTGTAACAATCTACAGTAATATATATTAAACAACTTTAACATTTTATAATAAAAAATCATACTAAAATATTTACATCATAAATTATGTAATTTCTTGAAAAAACATCAACATTATTTTACCTAATTTTGTACCTCTTAAACAAACACTCAAGCCCATTTTGTCTAAGCATTTTTTACTATATACCACCTTTATTCATTATACACTGTAGTGATTTATAGTAATATTTATCAAATAATTTAAATATTTTATATTAAAAATTATATCAAAAGACTTACATCATAAATTATATAATTTAAAGAAAAACGTAAATCTTATCTCATCTTAACTTATCGTACAAACAAATACTTTGGTCTTATTTGTTTGAACATTTATCACCGTACAATCACATTTTTTACTATTGATTAGATATAACAATTCTTAAAAAATACTATTATTACTATTTTCAAAAAAAAATATCATCACATTAATATAATAAATATTATTTCTTATTTTATTATATATTTTATTTATTATTCATCGTAACTTAAAAAAAATATTATCATTACATTATTATAATAAATACTATATATTATTACTTTATTTATTATTTATTATCACTTTTAAAAAAATTATAATCTAATTTACCAAAACACCCACTCAAAGATGTGTGCCCCTACCCAAACATGTCGGTCCCATCAGAGGTATACCACCAGTGGTCTCTGTCACTCATCACCTCATCCCACCAATCTTCTCCTCGTCCCCATCATCTCCTGTGGGTGAGGTTTCCATCCCACAGGTCCGGGAGGAGAAGGATCCTGTGTTGGTCGTCTTCCTCCAGCAAGCACACACAGTGACACAGCCTTTGTGAATCCTTACTCCAACCAAACATGTCGGTGCCCCTTTCCTCTCCTCCCTTGCCCGCCCCAATCCTACCTCTGAAATCCGGTTTCAGCCTCAAGCACCCCCAGGTCCTCAGTTTGCGTTTGCTCCTCCTACCCAAGAGGACCCATCCTCTGCTTCTCGCCAGGGCCGCCATGGAGGTGAAGAACCAAGCGGAGACGCCGAGTCGAGTGCCAGAGGAGAAAGGGGCGCAGAAAAAGGAGTCCTTTGGTTCGAATGGCGCTTCGTCGGCGTCTGAGGCACTGAAGGGGGAGGTTGTTGGGGTGAAGAAGTGGAGTGACGCGAGATGGGTTGCTGGGACTTGGGATTTGGAGAAGTTCAAGAGTGGAGGGAAGACGGATTGGGATTCTGTCATTGATGCTGGTGAGCTTTCCTGCTTTTGATCGATTTGTAGCTACTGTCTTGTCTTTATTATGTGTGTTTGATGGTAATTGAGCTTTCAGTCCAAGTAGTTGTTGGCCTTTCCTTATCTGCATAAGAGAAATCAAAAATTTTGTCGATATAAAAAAGGGTAATTATGTGGCTTGTAGGGTACGTTGGAGCTTCAGAACACAACTTGAATGATACTCTAATAATGTCTCGAAGGAGCAACGCTTGAGAGAATTAGTGATTATTTAGGAGTTAGGTTTGTTGGTTGAAACAATATTAATTCAAAAACTTTTTGAAAGTTTCAATTTTACCGTTAAAAGGTAGTTTTTTTGGATAACGTTACTAACAATATTTTAAGAATTTGTTTTATTGAAAATGTTTTTAAAAATAAATAAAAGTATTTGTAAAGTTTCAATTTTATAATTTTATAATGTTAAAAATATTTATTTATTATAAATTTTTTACCAATGTTAAATTTTAACATACAATATCACGTAAATGAACATAAATTTGTCAACTTTGGAAACTACATTATGTTAAATCTGTAAATCACATCATTATGTTCATGGAGGCAAGCGACGTGCAAGGAGGGTAGTTGTGTCTTTTGGGTTTTGAAGAGTTGTTGCCGTTTCGAGAAGTTGTGGACGAACGACTCTCCCGTTAGGTGAGAAATTAACTATGTTGGAGTTGATACATTAGGATCCTAGAACTGTTACGTTAATAAAAAAAGATGTATTTGTTTGTATAGCTTCAAAAAAAGTTCTAATCCACTTTAAAAGTTAAGAGTAGGTGTAAACGAACACACCCTTAAATTAATGTGGTGGTAGTCATTGAATTGATTGAAGAAGTGTGATTTGTTGGTTGTGACTATTATGAATTTGTTTGACCAAGAAAATTGTTTTTGAAGTCTCTGCAAAAGCTTGGGTATTGTTTAAGCATTAGTTTAATGATACCAAACGATCATCATTCATTTTTTATCCACCTTTTTTGGGATATGTGTCCCGGGACTCCCAACCTTGGGATCTCTCCACCTTTTATTGAAGAATACTTGAGTTCCTTTTGTTAGTAAATACCAAAGACACTACAGGCATAGAACTAAAAGTGGCAATTTAGATAATCAATCAATAATAATTATAGTGATGAGGTCATTTTTCCTCATTAAATACATTCCAAAAGCATAAAAGAAAATGATATATTTGTCTTTAATTTGTTTTACCACATAACTATGATGTCTAGGTATGGATATGGGTATGAGTATCTACGTGGATACAGATATAGATAGCTTAAAATTTCAAATTCAATGACATATATTCTGGTGCAGGTATATAGGATACAACTAATTTTTAATGTATATACTATTAGTCATCATATTTTGTTGCATAATGCTCAGATCATAATTTACACCATTATTTATTCACTAAAGCATGTAGATAATGACCGGTACATAATAAGATAAGCTATAAGAGTTTAAACTAACATGAAACATGCTTTTGAATACATAATAAGACATAAAGTCACATACTAGAAAGGTTTATAAAAATTATACAAAACCTTGTGAAATTTTCTATAATTATTGGAATGTGAGAACATGAAAACGTTTACAGGGTTTTGGCGAAAATTTCAACATAATTTGAATCTATATGCAATATATACAAAACGGAAATTTTAATAATAAGAAGTGCTTTGGATTAGGTAAATGAACCATGCTCAGATTCATTTAGTAGGTTTTCTTTAGGGTTGGCAACGCACTTGTTGCCACTACTGCTGGGGCAACCATTTCTGTAGATAACCTGCTCTGAAAATGGCAGTTGTTTCTGTTTCCAGCGATGATGAGCCATATTTGGCCACGGAAATGGCAACCACCATTTTCAGTCACTGAAAATGGCTGGATTTTGTTGATAATTCATTGGAAAGGCTGACCTGACTATTTTTAGCCACCAAAATTGCTGGAAAAGCCAGAAATGACTTTTTTTTTGAGCTGCAGAGGACTAAAAGGCCAGAAACAGACTATTTGGCCACCTTAACCAGCCAGAATGACTGGAATGGCTGAGCGGTTGGAAATTTGGTTAAATTGGCTAGAAACTTCCAAATTCCATAAAATGTTTTAATTGAACTTTAGATCCATGTGTCCATGAAAGTCAAAACTCAAAATATTGATCTCTGTACAAACCAATTGGGCTGTATGTGCTATCAAATAGATCTTACAGCCCAGATTTCCCTAAAACATAATTATGACCATTATTCAACAAAAAATGGCTTGGATGACATTTGATGTAGTAAATTGGCTTAAGAGTTGCCATCATATCGTCAATCTTGATGTGGAAGCATTTTTTGTGGATGCTCACAAGTCACAGCAAACACCTCTGGTCTTATGAATAGTCTTTTTTGGTGGCTAGAACAAGAAGAAAGTATTTTTTGTGACTTTGTAGAAAAAATCCAAATGACATGCATTTATATAAAAAATTCATAATTATGTTATAAAATTTCACATGCATCACTGAACAAAATATATTCATAACTAGATTTATTAGCCACTAAATTAGTTAAGTTACAACATATAATTTTTAGGTCCAACAATATAACCATATACTATGATTATAAATGTTTTTTAAATAATATCATTGTGAAATATATTTTTAATTTTGATCTGGCTGTAGCCATACTAGGATAATTCATCTTGAAGGAAGGATTTGTTTTAGTACAAATTTCCAGTAGGTGCTTACCTATAGCATAGTTTTTCCCATTCTCTTTTTTACAGTAAATGTATTGGAGGGAAAGGACAACCATAGAGATTCTATTATTTGATATCTATGAACACAAGGTGAAATTTTCACTTTAATTAAACAACTTTTAGTTATTGGGCTAAAGGTGCTAGAATTCAACATATTTTGTTAATTATTAATCATTAAATTATAGATGAACAATTAATTAGTAGTGTCAAGAATAAGAGAAAAAAGAAGATTGATTCATTAACTAAACATAAGACCTCCTTTATAGAGGTTATATAACACACATAAGATAAATTTAACCAATGTGAGACTAAATTCATACACTTAAACTTAAATATAACATTTATTTTAACACATTCTCTCAAGTTGGAGTATCCAATTTGTGACAAATTTAAAAGACATACATAAAACATAAAGATTCAAAAAACACTTTTTTTCGGTTAACACGCACATGCATTACATGTGCCATCCCCTTCTTTTTTCTGTTTGTCTATCTTCTTGCTTTGCAACTCTAATGGGTGTAGGAGATGGGTGCAAGGAGATCAAGAACATCACAGGTGCAACAACTATGTGTGAGCAACAACACAAGTGGAGGGAAAATTACTCACAAAGTAGCCTTATTGGAGGAGAACTGTAATGAGCATAGAAGGTTGCCCATCTGTAAGCGGAAAAATCGTCCAACTAGGAGTAGGCAAAAGAGTTTGCTTGTAGAAAACGGTGGAGTTGCTCAATGACACAAGTGGAAGAGTTGCCTCTCAAGAGGTGGAGTGGTTGCTTGGCATCACAAGTGGAAGAGTTGCTTGACATTGTTGTGAGTGGAGGAGAAACCTACCAAAAAGGCAAGGGAGCCGCTTGATTGTCCATAGGTGGAGGAGAGGTGGCCTAACTATTTGTAGCAGAGGAATGAGTTGCTTGACTATCCGCAAGTGGAGTAAGTTGCTTGACTATCCGCAAGTGGAGGAGAAGTTGTTTGATTGTCTGCAGGTGGAGGAGAGGTCACCTGATTGTTTGTAGGCTAGGCAGAAGAGAGGTCACCCGATTGTCCATAGGTGGAGAAGTGGTAGCCCGATTGTCTCTAGGCAAAAGAGATAGAAGTGTTGCTAGGGTTTGTAGCGAAGGTGGAGAATGAGAATAAGTAGATGGCTGGGAGTGGTTGGAAGGGTAGTGACAACTAGGGTTTTCTCCTCCCTATCTACGTTTTTCTCTATTTTGAACTTTCAAAGCCTAAACCTTTTATAACATGTCAAGAATAATAGAAAGAAAAAGATTGATTCTATCACTAAACATAAGGCCTCTTTTATAGAAGTTACATAACACACATAAGATAAGTTTAACCAATGTGAAACTAAACTCACATGTACCTAAAGCTTAATACAACATTTACTTCAACAAGTAGTAAATATTGTTTAGTTTTGAAATGAATCTGTCCAAGGGATTAAGTAATTTATAGTTACTTTCTATATTTTTAAAAACAAAAATTGAAAAAAAACAATTGGTGCCTACTTGAATCCATGAGGATCGTTTGTTTAAGAATCATCTTCTGTCAGTTCTCTTTCCATTAATAACTGTGGGAGGGATTCTGTATTAGAATATCATCAATAGGTGAACAATACGTTATTAACTAATTTGGGATGTTTGGAACAATAAAATACAACTAATATTCCAGATTATGCTTGACATGACTTTCGTTCTGTGCTTTCAGAGGTCAGGAGAAGAAAATGGCTACAAGATTATCCTGAAACTTCAAGCAATGATGATCCTGTAGTCTTTGACACTTCCATCATCCCCTGGTGGTGTTGGGTCAAAAGGTTTCACCTCCCTGAAGCTGAACTACTCAATGGTAGGCTTTTCTTGAGCCCACACTCTGCTGATCTATCCAGACAATCACTTACAGACAACCATGTCCATCCTCACAGGTCGTGCTGCAATGATCGGATTCTTCATGGCATATTTCGTCGATGGCTTGACAGGTGTAGGTCTTGTTGATCAAATGGGGAACTTCTTCTGCAAGACCCTTTTGCTGATAGCTGTACTAGGGGTTCTGTTCATTAGAAAGAATGAAGATATTGAAACATTGAAGAAGCTTTTCGAAGAAACAACATTCTATGACAAGCAGTGGCAAGCAACCTGGCAGGACGACAAGCCCCAGTGATTCACCCAAAAATTAGTTCCACTGGTATCATCTAGCTCTTGGATTTGTCATATGCTGTTATCTTAGTTTTGTGTGGTGTTTAGATTCATGTGAGATGTGGTTCTCCGTTTTGTGCTCCTTATTTCTCAGTGCACTTATAAAAAGCAGCACCAATATAACTGTGGCTTTTCTCTGTTTTAAGCATAAGTTTCTCCATTCTTGCTTTATTTTTTTTGTTAAGCATTTTGTCAATTGATTACAAAATATTGCTGGACTTGAATATTGTTGTAAAAAATGTTAAATCAAGCACGCCCTAAAAGTAAAAGTCATTCTTTCGATTATGATGAATAAAGGGTGTGTTTGTTTTGCACTACTTTAGAATGAAGCTGCACTAGCATAGCTTCATATGAAAGTGGTTTTGACAAACAGAAGTTACTATCTCACTCTTGCGCAGAGTTGATTTTCTCTGGATTCTAGATCTGTTTCTAGTCATAATTGTTTTATGCGAAGGAGGTGCATTTGTTGAAAAGAGCTTTAGACCCATCATCTAATAGGAGAGGGAGAGAAGTGCTCTCCTATTAGATGTTAACATGGAAATTAGTATAAAAAGATAGATGTATTAAAAGTTAGGCAATGGGCACTTCCAAAGGTGGATGACTTGTAATTTGATGAATTTGTTTTGACAGCTGTAGGGTTAGTGCTGTGGCAATTGTGGGTTTCTTGATGCTCTCATGTGCTTTTTGGGAGCATTTTATGTATTATAGTCAAGAATTTGTTGTAGGTGGCCTTGAATTGAAGTTACAAAAATACAATTCTTTACTGAAGTTACAACTTATTTCCAAACGACCCTATAGATAAATAGGGGGTTGTTGCTTGTACCTACTGATAACAGCAATGTCCGGTGACGCCTCAGTTCTGATGGTGCGACATCCACTCACACAACTTTATGAACAAATTGGCTTGATGCCTGTGCTCAGCCACCATACTTTGTTCAAGTGCTGTTTCAGTGCGTGGCTCAATCTCATCCAAACCTGTTGATATGCTGCTTCCACAGACAATGCTTGCCAAGTGGATTATGATACGTGAATAAAACCAGTCGTGTTGTTCTCTGATGTAGAAGGAGAATGAATTCTCAAGGATGGAGAAAGGGGTTTCCATGCATGGCTTTGCTGACGTGGCATTGTCCACAAATGAGAGTTGTCCTCCATCATTCTCTCATTCAGGAGAGGTGCACGGATGGAGAGAGATAACACAATTTTTTGCTGTTTAAGTTGACAAATGCTCAAAATCATGGTAGGCATTTTTTTCTGAATCAAACACAAGTAAAGGAGCACACAAGGGAGGAGAGTAGGAAACCCTAGAATACACATTTCTTGATGAGAAGGCAATGTCTAGTTGATCCCATGAGGAATTATTCAAAATAAGTTACAATGGTCATCAGGTTGCATCAGGTTGATAATGGGTAAGCACTGATCATCAGATTATGATCCACAAGCACTTATAATGGCACACAAATTTCATTTCGTGAAATACTGAAGAAAAAGAAGAAGAAAATTGATGAATGATATACCCAAAGTGTGGTGGATTAAGCTTCCCAACCTCTTAAGGTGGTAGCTCGCGCCACACGATTGACTCCCAAGGTGAATGCTCCCATTCGAAGGTTGCAGTCATGGGTTTTGCACATGTCCTTGATATCCTTGAAGGAATTTTTCATGTACCTCTGAAGCTCAGCATTCACCTTGTCTTCATCCCACATGAAGCCTTGAATGTTCTGTACATCGGCACAAGATGCAATATAGCTTGTCGTCATCAACCTTGGGCTTTTGCAAATCGCATGTTGAGAAGTGAAAAAGAGTCTTCTTACCTGAACCCATTCAAAGTAGCTTACAATCACACCACCAGCATTTGCATAAATGTCTGGCAATATGAGAACCCCCTTCTTAGATAGGATCTGCATCGCAACAAAACACAGACAGTAAGCTCAATGAAAACTGGAATACAAGAGTTCCACAAGATGTAAAACCCAAAGCACCTCGTCGGCTTCGGGATCAACGGGATGATTAGCAGCTTCGATTATATACTTTGCCTTCACAGCAGCCGCATTTTCCCTATGCAACAGATAATTAATGGTTAACAAGCAGAATGCATTTCCAGTTTTAATACAATAGAATGTCATGCCCATGTGTAGCTGAATGAATCTAATTTCATCATCAATGTCATGATAATTTAGAAAAAAAATGTTTTAAGAACTCGTATACTCAAACATAGTTTTCTTTCTTGCAATTAAGAAATGTACATTTGCAAAAGTTCAAGATCAACCTTACTTCATAGATGATGGACTTTATATGTGACATGAGAATTCAGGTATGGACTAAAGCATGAAAAGTAAACAAATTGTTTTAAATAAAAGTGGTATTCAAGCTAGAAGTGAATGGAAACTGCAGAAGAAAAAGATGAACGTAGAAGTCTTATCGCAGAAAACTATGATTAGGTTTGCACGTTACTTTCAACTTTCTAGATCATTGTAATGGGTTAAGTCTTGGTTGATGATCTAGTCAAATGAATGGAGTAAAACCTGTTGAGGACCCCTCCCAATGCACAGGGGATGAGAACATCACACTCATGTACAAGCAGCTCTTTTGCCTCCATAGCATTTGCCCCTTCAAAATCCTTTAGAAGGCCACCTTTGGACTTGTGTGCCAGCAGTTTAGGGATATCAATTCCATCTGGGTTTCTTATAGCACCAGTTATATCACTTAAGGCTATCACTTTGCCACCTTTAGCGTGAATAAACTGTGCAGCCCATGAACCAACATTTCCAAAACCCTGAGCATTCAAATAAAGAAAATTAATTTATTATCCACGAAAAGAAATCATTGAAGGTCCATTATCTTACAAGGGTGAGAAGATTTCACCTGAATAACAAAAGTCAAGCCAGAAATGGACTTCCCATGCTCAGCTAGTAAAGCTTCAGTTGCAAAAACAACACCCCTCCCTGTAGCAGATTCCCTACCTAAGGACCCTCCAAGATCCTGTATCCGACAATGTAACATGTAAAAACTAAGTTCATTCCCAAATAGAATGCAGATTCTCATACTTACTATTGGTTTTCCAGTAACAATAGCTGGGGAATGACCATGGAATTTGGAGTACTCATCTAAAATCCAAGCCATTGTCTGCCCATTAGCAACCAAAGAAATTATACATGAATAATCCCTATAAAACCTAAAGCATGTGGATATATATACTAGTTTGTATGTAGAAGCAAGAATAAAATGGAAAGGATTGTACCTGTGAATTTGTTCCCATGTCAGGGGCTGGTACATCAGTATGTACTCCAATAAGGTCATGTACCTTCTGAGTAAAGACACGAGTAAGGCGTTCCAACTCACTCTTGCTTAAATCACCAGGAGTACACCCTATCCCACCCTTTGCTCCACCATATGGAATGTCAGCTACGGCAGTCTTCCATGTCATAAGTTGGGCCAGCGCACCTACCTCATCTGGATCAACCTTGGAACAGAAATCATAGTGTTTTCAGTATAAAAGTCCTGGAATAAAGCACATACCAGAAATAGATGCAAAAAATTACTACCTGATTACCAAAAAACAAAGAGTGAACATGAACCAAGCTTGACAAAAACCCTAGAAAGTTAAATTTCTTTTGTAGATTTTACATTTTAATAAATAATAGAAATTATAATCCATTAATATTACAGGAAATTTCCTCACAAACTAGTCAAGTAAAAAAATGATCTCAAGGTGAGACCCCTACAAAACACCCGAGGCAAGAGGTGAGGAGATAGCTCAACTGAAGAAAGCCAAAAATTTATATATATAAAAAAGGAATAATACATAACATGGCAATGATGATTCATTCGTTCAACTAGTTCAATGCTATAAAAACTAGAAAGCAATAAAAATATAATATAGGTGTCAAAATACTTTTTATATGGATGCCTTCTTCCAATCAAACTATACAATACTGTTTATTTAAATTTTTTTGATAAAATAAAGAAAAATAGAACACAATGAAGTAAGCACTAAGAAGAGAAGGTACAATAGTAGAGTAAAAGAAGAAAAATAGAAAAAGTGAAGGTAAGAAATTAAAATAGAAATATAGAACATAAAAAAAAAAAAACCAGAACATCATGTTTCAATAATGCAACCAAGGTGAATAAGTTTAGGTGAACAAGGCATGCTAACATGACCCAAGACGATCGTCTAATTGAATCAAATTACCTAGAAACTACACAAGGTGATCCTCTTGCCTAGCCTAGCAGTCCATCCATCTTCTTTAGAATTAGTAATTGACAAAAAAACAATCGAGACCAGATAACTTGGGCATCAGCATGAAAATGAATATAGGTTTATCTTCATAAAGATCCGGATCTAAAGTTCTCATTTTCACAAGACGTACAAGTTCAAAACACAAGATTGGTGGAAGAAAAAATTTTCCCCAGAAAATATGGAATAATAAAGCCTTGAATCAAATACATGCAGAAATAATCATTGGATGTGATCCCCAAGAAAGTGTGAATTACATAATAACAGTAGCATACCAATGACTGTTGTCAGTAGATAAAAACATCACTCTTTCTTTTATCTCTACTTCTATAATCCGAACAAGTACATGTTTCTTTAACAAATCTCGATTCATATGCTTGATGTCCCTTGCAAGTTTATGATGAGTTCTTCTTGGACCACAAGTGCATGAACTATTGGGGCATCTATGACCATTTGATGACAATATCTAATTTTGATTTGATGACAACCCTTGTTGATTTTGTATTTATTGTTTGCCAAATTTTATTGAAGTTTTTAAAACCTGTGCTTAGCATCTAAAGATGATACCTTCCCCTATGTTATGCAAGCTCAAAGGATAGATAGAGGCTTCAAATATTGACAAGAAACTCTGGGTACACTTCATATTAGCTGCAGACACTAAGCATAGAAAGGATCAACAGGTACCAAACATATAATATGATCAACTGGTTTGGTAGAGCTACGTATGGGGGTGATGATGGCACACCATAAAAACAAAAATAAGGGGATTATTTACCAATCTCACTCATTTAACTTGAGAGTAGAAAAAAAAGATTTTTATGTGAACGTTTTTGAAATTGAAAGAGGGAGAAAAATAATCTTGATATTGATAATGAAAATAGTAGATTAAGAAATCTAAATGTCATCGTAAAAATAAATAAAAGTATATCTGAAAACTAAAAGTAGGAAGAAAAATCCAAAGAAGAATCCAGGAGCACACGTCATACAGAAAGGAGGAGAAAAAACACTACCTCAGGGTGGTACCGGATACCTCCTTTCATCGGGCCACGAGCATTGTCGTGCTGGATTCTGAACCCAACATACGACACCAAGGTGCCGTCGTCCTTTGGGATCGTGCACTCCACCTGCAACCCAAAAGAGAGAAATCCTCGCCGTCACCAACAAAACGAATCCCGCGGGGGGGAGGGCAAACAACAGCGCCCACGACAAACCCAACCTTGATCTCCCGGAAGGGGATCAGCAGGCTCTTCTCCAGCTTCGAGTCGAGCTTGAGGATCCTCGCGGCGTTGCGGAAGTTCCGGCTGGTGGCGGCAAGCGCATTCATGGCGGGGAGGAGAGGAGAACAAGACGCCCAAGGTGGAAACCCAACAAGCCCAGGTTGTGCAAAACCTTAAATCGGAACAGGGGAGGAGGAATGCGAACAGAGGAGGAGGAATCGGAACAGGGGAGGCGAGTGAGGAGTCGCGCTGGTTCATCTCTCTGTCAGCGTGTCATTTATTTATAGCCAAAAGCGTAGCGAATTAGTTTCATTTTTAAAATTTTCTGCTTTTGGAATTATTTTAAATTTTATTTTTTTATACAAATAAAATAAACTTCAGTTTTTTTAACTTTATTTTTAATTTTTAAAATTATTTATATTTTTACGATGATATTTTTATTTTTAATTTATTTTTTTATTATTAAAATTATTATTTTTTCTTTTTTATCTAGTTTTAACTTTAATAATCGTAAGAAGTTGAATTTAAAGTTAATTTCGTAAATAATAATAGAGTTGTATAGTAAATTATGAGGTAAAAATTTATGTATGAAAGTTTGCATGATAATGATAATATATAAGAATTTATATAAAGTTAAAGTTAAAAATAAAGTTAAAAAAATAAATAAAGTCTTAAAATTACTTTTTCTTACCTTAAAAGTACTAAAATAGGCTAAAAGATCGAATGATACGGCAGAAAATTAATTTCGATGATATATTTAACCAAAGTAATTAATTATTACAGAACCAAAGAACTTAAAAATTAAGAGTGAGAAGTAATTGCCGCAAAAAATTAAAAAAAATAATCATAATTTGTGTGTCTATTTTTAAAAAATTATTATTTTAAGATAATTTATCAGTTAAAAACTTAAAATCCTAAAAGCCTGTGAAGATTTTTTTGTTATCAAAGGTTGCATTCATGATTGATTGAGGGTTACTTTCGAAGTGACATAAATTGATTCTAATGAAATGATGGGATTTTATTTTAGTGATATGATTGAATTAAAATGAATTGAATTTTGATGTAGAACTATTTGTGCATATGTTGAAATTAATAGAATTAAGAATGTTTGTATCTGTGCATATGTTGGAATTGAATTAAATAATAATTATTTCATATAAATTAAATAATGTTATTATAATAAAAAAAGGAATTTTTTTTAAAAAGTATAAGTCTTTCTGTAATAATGTTTGAAATAGGAATTTTAAATGAATAATGTCTGAAATAATAAATAAGTCATTTCTATTTGCCCACATCATTGTCATTATCTCTTCATGTATTTTATCTGTAATGTCCTTCCTCGTAACTTGACTTATTCAATATCATAACCTTCAAGTTCATTAACTTCATGTCCAGCTGGATCAACATTACTTCCTATGTCATTAATATCATTTTCAAGATCTTCAAGTAAATCTGTTTGATCTGCTCTACAGATAAAATTATGTAATAAACAACATGCTAGAACAATTTTTGCTTGGATTTCAAAGAGGAATGACATGTAACCCCGCAAAATAGCAAATTTATGCTTTAGTATGCCAAAAGTTCGCTCAATTACTGATCGTAATTGTGAATGTCTATAATTAAAATTTTTAACTGCATTTGAAGGAAGATGATCTACATCATATTCACTCAAATGATATCTAACTCTACGAAATGGGCAAATAAATTCTGGTCGATTTGGATATCCTACATCAACTAAATAAAATTTCCTTGCAAAAAGAAGAAGTAAATAATAATTGCAATTAATTAGACTTCACCTGCATTTAACTACGTCATGTATGTCGTACCTAACGGAACTTGTAGACCATTTGGTCGACTTATTGTATTTTGTAAAATTCATACATCAGCAGCAGATCCTTCCCATCCACTAAGAACATACACAATTTCCATGTCAAAATTACAGGTTGCTAATACATTCTGAGATAATTCACCTTTTCTATTTCTATATCTTGCATTTTGTTCTCCATAAAGGGTAGCCCTGACATGTGTCCCGTCAATAGTTTCAATGCAATTCTATAGAAAAAACGTGTTAATAAGATATAATTATGTGCAAATAATTGAATACTTATAAAATACTTACCTTAAAATACAGATACACATTTGAATCATTACAGATTTACGTGGTGTTGATGATGCCGATTTACCTAAAAGAAAATGTCTCAATTTCAGTATAGCATTTAACATTTCATTAAAATATGTGCTAATTGTCCACCCTGATCGATGAAAACATTCCATTGATACTACATATCTTTGATTCTATCCCACTATAACCAGGAATATGGCAAGTTTCTCTTTAACACTAATATTTTTTTCATCCTCCACAATCCTTTCTTGTCTTAATAAATTGCAAAATTGAAAGAACACATTTTAACTCATACGATAAATCTTTCTACAATTGTATGTTTGTTGTGGATCTGAAATATCTAACAACTTTTGCACGTATTCTGCACCTTCTTTACTATAAATTCTCTTTGTAGCATTAGAAGACATTTAATTTTGAACTTGCTATCTGTATTAACAACTGTGCGCAATTTATTAACAACTTATGCATTCTTCGCTTCTTCATGATATGCCTTTGGATTATCATTCTCAATAACTTCAGCTTATCATTGTCATTCATTTCAATCTGAATAACATTATCAACGAATCATAAGTCATAATAACAAAGAAAACACTACATCATATACCAAACATTACACAATTAATAACCTAAGTTAATAATGTTCATGACATAAGCCCACCTTCTTGAACAATAGAAACATAAGTTTAATATAGAATAATACATAACATAACAAATAGCTTTGCAATAACAGTCAACCACATAATAAACACACTCATGAACACATTACTTATACTGTATTAAATTTTAGCCAGCTCATCCACATCTCCTCAGGAACATTCAAGAATTGAAAACGTTTTCTCTCATTCTCAAAAAGGTTAATAACCGTAAATATTTGTTGTTCAGTAAGACTTGGAAGTGAAAATATAATATTCATGCAAGTTGCATATTCAGATTTGTTATTGTCTACCATTTTCAATTTCTTTTTTTCAACATTTGCAATACAAGTCATAACGCTAAGCATGCTTTGTGTATCTGCATTTTCATTATCAACTAATTTAGCAATTGATATACTAACATTCTCAACTGCTTTGACGAAAGACTCATGCTGTTTTGCATGAGGTCTAGGCCGCTTTCCCTTTTTCAATGACTCATTGGCTTCTATGGATGGGGAAGCACCTTCCACTTCAAGTTTATTAGTCATAGGAATATAACTACATGAATTGTATGTGTCTACATGATCATCATTTAAATTTACACAACCTTGAAAGTCACCCATATGTACACTACTAGATTCAGTAGCTATGTTACTTTCAAAAATTGTCTGAAGATGATTATATATTAAACATGACTTTCCAGCATAAGGTGCACATTTAGGATGTTGCTACAAAAATAAAAGTATAATCAATATTTTAATCATATGTGTTATATAAGAAAGTTTAAAACAAAACTATTTCTAACCTCAACAAATGAATTTCACACTTCCTGAGGGACTTCTACATGACCATGTACAACGTCCCATCCAAATCCACTTTGCTGACATATTTTTGTATATACCTTATACATTGCTCTCCATGTTTTCATTCTATTTTCTATATTTTTTTTTGAATGTTCAGTCCACTTTTTTCATTATACATCTTGATCACTTCAACCAATGTTTCAAATTTTATCTTGCTATCAGGTGTTTTCCCATTTCTCTCTTTTATTGCCTCACATATTAACTTTAGAATTATCTCCCCTTATTTTACACTTCAACTGAAATAACTCCTTATAGTAGTTTTCTTTTTTTGAATTGATGTCATTCACTGAAAAATAAGATAGGATGATCAATGCAAATATATTCTAAAAAATTTATTTAGAAACAATTACCATTACAATATTATTGTAGTGCCAATAAATGTTTTATTACAATATTATTAGAAACAATTACCATTGTAAACATTACAAACATAAAAAAATATTTCAGTTTACTAAAATTAATGCAAACATAAAAAATACCAAACTTCAACATTAAAAATATATGCAAAATACCAAACATTACAAACATAAACAATATTTCAATTTACTAAAAATACTTCAGTTTGGTAAAAGTACGAGTAACATGAGGAAAAATGTTGATTAACATGAGGAAATCATTGATAAAATGTGTGGAAATTATAAGAGTTATGTGGTATAATAAGAACTTGTGATTTAAGTTACGTGTTCTCGGAAGTAACTAAAATGTTAGTATCAAAAATACATACAATTTTTATGAAATATGTTTGATTAATTTATGTTAATTGTTATTAACTTCTTTTTTATTTTTAGTATAATGAAGGTAATTATTAATCTCATATATCAAAATATTTATATGGAGATTGAGCTTAATCATGTTAATATACAAGCTAATTTATTTTTTATTATTTGAATTTCTTTAAATTCCTGATTGTGCATAAACACCTAAATTTAAGTAATACGAGGAAAAATGTTAAGTAATATGAGGAAAAATATTGATTAACATGAGGAAAAATATTGATTAACATGAGGAAAAATGTATTCAAAAATGCATTGGTAAAAGTATAATCAATATTTTTGGGAAATTAGGGAAAATTGGGAAATTAGGGTTAGGGCGTGCAAACCTTCAAGCGGGAGGGGTGATTGGCTGTGCGGCGTTTTTGGGTTCGTCAACTGGCGATCAACGGGGGGAAGGGGAGATTGGTCGTGCGGAAGGTGGTCAAGGCAATCGGCCATGCGGAAGGAGGGAAGGGGAGATCGACCGTGCGGGGGCTACGCCTCGACTTCGTGGAAGGGGGGAAGGGGAGATTGGTCGTGCGGGGGCTGTGCCCCGACTTCGCGGAAGGGGGGAAGGGGAGCTCGCGGCGGGGGCCGGGGTGCGGTGCCCGACTTTGCCCAAGAGAGATCGGCAGGGGCGGCCCGACGTCGCGCATGAGGTCAGATGGTGGGGAGTTGAGCTGTTGTGTGCGGAGGTCAGATGCGCGGGGCGAGGGTGAGGTGCGAGGCGAGGTGCGAGGGTTGGCGACGTGCGCGAGGGCAAGGTGAGACCGTCGAAAATGAAATCAAGAGATGAAACCTTTGATTTCATTTCCGTCGACGTACACTGTGTGAACAGTGTCATGGGATTCGATGGAAATGAATTCTGTTGTGCACAAACAACTCAACTATGGGAAATGAATTCATTTCATTTCATTTCCTTTCAATTCCCTCGTGCACAAACACCCTGTAAGATGAAAAGTTGTTAAACACATTTAGATTATGTTTGAAAATGAGGTTAGGATAAGTTGAGTGAGTATTCACACTTCTCATCGTATGGTACGATTATTGGTTCTATTTTTTTTAATCTTTGTCAAACAATTGATGCTAGAGAAATAAACTTACAAAATCGATAAAAATTGTTAAATATAGGATTATTTCCATCATTTCACATTCAGGTATTATAGTAAAAGAAACTGTTATAAAATACTATACATCACTAACTTTGTAAAGTAATAAATCCCACCAAATCTCGTTATCAAACATGACCAGGTTTGCATCGATCATAGAGTTAAAGTGTTGATGGTGAACTAACATTTGATGTAATTACAGTAAATTTCAATTGTGTTAGTATTTATTTTGTAATTTAATTATAATGTAAAAAATAATTATTTAAAATATAGGAATATTGATATAATAAGAGAATATAATAAAAAAATTATGAAAAGAATGTGTCAAAGAAAATTTCATATTATCGTGATAACGTGAGTGATTCTAAAAACATAAAAGAGCAAACGATGTTAAAGTTAAGATTTCATCTCACAAAAAAATTTTAAGTCATAAATTATTATTAATGTTTTTATATGATAAATAAGTGACATCATATTTTAAATTTAAATTATTTTTTCTTCGTACGCGTAATAAAAAGGGTGGTTGTCTGTGCATGCATGGGAGTTTATTTTCACTACTATCTACTTGAGTTTTTAAATTGGGATAAAGATTTTGCTCGGAAATGTTGATAAATATTATACAAAAAAAATTGTAAAGTTTTTTTTAAAAAAATATTATTTTCGAGATAATTCTAAAACGTTTGTGGAGTTTCGAATCTGATGACATAAGTTTAATAAAATACCTTTTAACTATTAGGATATTATTTTAGTAGTATAAAATGTAAAAAATAAAATAAAAATTACTACAGTAGTATTTTGAAGGATTTTTTAAGATTTTTTTTAAAATAAAATAAAATTCAAGTTCGATGTACAAACAACTATTTTTTAATTCTCATCAATTCTCTCATGTGTACAAACATCTTAGTAATGAATTCATTTCTCACCAATTCAATTCTAATCGAGAAATGAATTCTTATTAATTTAATTGTCTAATTTATTATGCACAAATACCTCTTTAAAATCACTTTTAACATTATTATTATTATACTGATTTTAATGTATAAACTTTTATCACCTAAATTACTATGCAATTCCAACTATGTTCACGAAATCAAGTTCAATTTCAGCTTTATCTAACACTTGGAACTGAAAAAAAAATATCTCTAGACGTACTCTAAGTAATAATCAACGAAAAATAGAAATAACATGAAAATTTTTGTATGGATGCTTAAGTCAGTACCCTCCACATCTCATTTAAAATTTGGTACTATTTAATTATTGCTTTTGTAAACTATCTTTGGATCTACAAGAACAGCATTGCTTTTAACAATGCTCACGTTAATTTGGACCATTTTATCTTTGAGGTTTTTAGCAGCGTGATCATTTCACAGGTTTGTAAATATGCACAAGTGTGTATTGTTGTAATATATAATATGTTTATTAAATAATTTTAATATTTTATAAATTATGTCACTTTTGAAAAAATATACACCTCACCACTACTACATCATCCTAAAAATTTCTTAATCAAGATTAAATATTTTTATAATTGAAATGTTGACTTATCTTAATTATTATCATCGTATTTTTTTTAAATATGTTTCACGTTTTCAACGGCAATCGGATTTGGATCACGCTGCCAAGTCCGAATGGCGTAGTCGATCGAATACCACACGATTACAAGATGACGACGATGACGGAGAAGATAAGGACGGAAACGGACGTCGGCGGTCGGCTCGCCGCCGCCGTCGTTGGCGTGATCGGTTCGATCGCTGCGGTCGTCGGCGTGATCGGTTCGCTGTCGCCGCGCCCGAGCCGGGGAAGTCTGACCAGAATTCTGATCTTGATGAACGTGTAAAATCGGTACAAGGACGATTTGTATTTCCAAATTTTATGGACCGTTGGATTGATTGCGTTCTCGAGAATATAAATATATATCGATCACGAGGTCATGCTCCGGCGTACGTACGCGTTTGATCACACGTGCGACTCTACACGTGGAAATAACTTTCTTAGATGGAAAATGTTTTTTTTTGAAAATTAAGGTAATAGATTAAATAGATATAAGTATCTTAATTTTACTTATTATTTGTAATGTTAGACTTTAGTAAACTAAAATCTTGGCATGATAAAGAGTACGTGCACCTTTCTCTGGAAGAAGATTAAGAATATTATAAGTACGTTTGTTTGCATATATTCTTAGTTATTGGAGTGGATAAGAGTTTTTTACGAAGTTGTGTAAATAAACATATTTTTTTTGATTAACGCGACAATTTAAAGATTCTAAAATACTAATTTCAATGTAGTTGATTTCTCACTTAACAGATAAGCTGCTCGTCCAGAGTTGCTCGTCCATAGCTCCTCGAAGCTTAAAAGAAAAGACACGACTACTTTCAATGTATGCTGATGTCGTAGGTGATTTTTGAGATTTTGGTTTTTTGTTTTTTTTAGAATTTTTGATTTTTAAGTTTTTCATTTTTCTTCTTTATTTTTCAGAATTTTTCAAATTTTGGTTCTTCTTCTTTGTTTAGTTATTTTTATAAGTAAACGTTGATTTTTTCACCATCTAAAAAATTATTTATGAAAATTTTACTATGATTGAATTAGGAGTATTTGTCCAAGAGTAGTGTAATTTGGTTTAATATATTATACTTTTTTAAATTAAAAATATTTTATTATAATTTTTGAAAATCCTTATGAGATTGATTTGTATTTGTTGACGTAATTCATTTGTACTTAAATATTTTTAACATTATAAAATTATAAAATTGAAACTTTACATTAACTTTTATTTATTTTAAAAATATTTTCTATAAAACAGATTCTTAAAATATTGTCAGTAATATTTATAAAAAAATTAACTTTTAAATGTAAAATTGAAATTTTTAAAAAGTACCTGAAAAAATTACCTCAACGAACAAACGTAACTCTCAAATTATTACTCTTTTTTCAAGCACTAATTTTTCAAGGCATTACTATAGTACCACTTTAAAAATTAGAAGTTATATTTTGAAACTCAAACAAATACACATCATCAAATGTAAACTTAGGATCTAGTAGACACTACTTCTAGATTGATTAGACACTCTTTTTTCAATATATTTTTTTTATTATGACATTAATCACATCGATATTTATATATTTTTACTACATATATATTACACATTTATTTAAATGTCAAAACAAATACAAACATGAGTTGTTGCTGTTTCGTCGTGCGGCCGCCCATCTTTCAATTCATCAATTTTTTATTCCATTCTTAGACTATTATTTGGAAATGGGATGAGATCAGGTGACGTGAGAGTTCATGTTTTTCATCGTATATTATGATTTTTAATTCTATTTTTTATAATTTTTATTAAATAATTGATGTTAGGAAAACAAATCTATAAAATTGATAAAAATTAATTGTTAAAGATAAGATTATTTCCTTCATTTCACATGAGGTGTCTGTACTTCCAGGAAATGAATGAAAAGGAAAATTTGAAAATTTTTTTATTGTTGAAAAGTTAACAATTTGAAAATAAAAAATTTTATAAGATTATCTGTATACGTTATGAAAATTTAGAAAAATTTATATTTAATTTTTTTAAAATTAAATATATTTTAACCGTAATTTTTTTTTTAAATTTTCATTTTTACCTACTTCTCACCATCTCACGTCAAAAACAGACGTGGGCCTCTTTTTTAAATATATCTTTTTTTTCTTTACTTTTAATTCGTTAGAGTGAAAATTCTTTTACAGACAAACTATTTTGAGACCAAGAAGAGAAGAATAATTTTGATAAAAAAAAAAAAAAAGAGGTATCAAGATCAACGGTGCTGATCCCATCGTTCTTAACCTACAGTGATCAATTAATTGCATCAGGCCATTGTATTTAAATACAGATAGATACAGCGGACTGCATTCATCGATCTGCTTCCGAGATAATAAATATTTGCATTGCTTTTTGTTAGATGGCTGGGCGTCCGAGAGTCACATGCCTGCTAAATTAAATTCGCTTTGGGCATACGTACGTTCACGTCGCAGCCACACCGAAAGCGAAAAGCATTACGTCGGAAGTTGCCGCTGCTACGGTGCCGACGCTTTTGTCCGCACGGCATGTGACCACTTCGGTGTTGTTTTCTGACTCAGCCCCCGTTTGTTTGCGCCTCGTACGGTGGTAGTGCGTTTAGCGTGTCTAGAAAAAGTTTCTTTACTTTACTCTCGGTTTCTTCGGAAAATGAAAAAAATAATTTTTACGAGAATTTATGTTAATGGAATTAAATTAGATTATCCGAGGAAATTTAGTTTCGTCTGATTTAGATATTTGTATGAATTTTTTTTAATGAAATTTAATTTTTTCGTAAAATTCATTTAAAAGGAGAGTTCAAAGTTCAATTCTGACATTCCTCCTTATGAATTGAACAGAATCTCTTTGTCTATCATTCTGTAGCTTTTGTATCTTTCAAAAAGTTAATAGTTAAAATTTAAGATATATTGACTTTTTACTATTTTTTAAAATAAAAAAGTAAGTTCAATTCTGTCTAATTTCGTTATATGTATAAACATTAAAATTTCAAATTTTGTTTAATTTTGCAAAGTGCACAAACACTTCTTCGTTGAATTCAATTCTGACTAGGAAATGAATTTCTGTCTAATTCTGTATGTACAAATGAACCTTTAGGTGAATGATTTTGAGATGGAAATAGAAGGAATAGATTAGGGAACATGCATGTTATCGTGAATCTGAAAGTATTTCTAGAAGTTATGAGTAAAGAAAAAGAATAAAGCCTTAGATTGCATTTGATAAAAGTTTTTTTAGTTTTAATTCTTGTTTGTGTTCATGGAACTAATGGGAATTGAATTAAAATGAATTCAATTATCATATATCACTTGTTTGTGTCGGTCGAATTGAATTCAGTTTATTTTTGTCAATATTATTCATTTTTCAATTTAAGATAAAAATGAAGTCTGGGTTTATAGAATCTGAATCGTTTGAAATTTAGCTAGCTCAAGTTTTTTCGCTTACTTCCGTTCAACCGCGAGAATTTCTAATTTCCTTCAATTTTAATAGGTGCACAAATATCTTTATATTAAATTTATTTTCTTTCAATTTAATTCCGCACAAGAAGTGAATTCTTGTCAAATGATTTCTAACCAATTCCACGTGCACAAAACGTGCCCTTAGAAGTGAAAAAAAGTATTTTTTTGTGCTTCTTAAAATAAATAGATAATGGACTATTTTGATCTTAAAAAAAGTAGTTTTCCACATGCACAAAACGTGCCTTCGATCTTCTTAAAATAAATAGATAAATAGCTTCTTAAAATAAATAAAAAAGTAGTCGCTTGATGAGACAGATGACATTAGAAAATATAAAAAAGTTGTATTGAGAATTATATTTTTAACATTAGAATTGTATTTTTTAATGCTAACATGATTAGATATCATGATGAAAAAAAATGAAAAAATTGTATTAAAAAACTCTCGTATCATTATAACGTCGAGTGATTTTTGGTTACAATGAAAGTCGTAACCAAACAATGCCATTAGTGTGTGTAGGTAGATGAAAGTGATCTACTAAAACACTTTCTTACCGACATCTTGTGTTGTATTAGTTCGTGTTTGAACTTTTAGTCGGTGGTTCGAACATGATTTATTAAGACTTGTGCTATATCATGCTAACCTAGTTTGATATAGTTTAATTTTTAAAATTATTTTTTATTTTATTAAAAATTAATATAACATATAAATATTTAAAAGTAGTTAAAAAGTAAAACTTAGAATCATGTTTAGGCTGTTTGCTTCTCAGTAACAGAAAGAAGTAGTTTTTAGAGTTGTATTCTATTAAATAAGAAAAAGATATATTGATTTTTGAGTCACTTTAATAAGACAATAAGAATTTATATTTATTTACATTTATAATGTTTATATTTATTTTATTTCAATAATATTTATATTTATAGTATTAAAATATTTATATGACCAAAAATTTAAATTTTCTTTATCAAATTTTCTATATATACAAATATCTTACTTTTTAAAAAAACTTTCCAAACTTTTTGTTTCAATGCCTGAGGTGCACAAGAAAGAGGTGGAAATAGTGATAAAATTCGGCTAGGTTCAATGTCAATTGGGCCGATGACATCTATGGATCATGTCGGCCCACTTGTCGAATCAGTTGAAATGACCGGCCCAATTTGACCCAGCCCAGTTGACAATTTATAACGTGTGCAGAAAAAAAAAAAAAAGGTGATCAAGCAAGTACAATTCATATTCATCTTGTTACAATGGTGAGTCAAGCTTTAGTTAAGAGAGGTTGAGTAAGGATGGAGTTAAAATTTTTGCTTGTGATGAGATTTTCGTGTTGAAAATGAAGGGAAATTCGAAATTCTCTTTTAGGAATTTTCTTTTCCCTGATTTTCAATGAGACGTACAAACCTTAAGGAGGGTATTTATACCACTGGAATTAGGTGAAATTGAATTAAGAGAATTTTAATTTCACTTAATTCCAATGTTTGTGCTAAAGAAGGGGTTAAGAGTTCAATTCTCAACCCCTATGCGTATAAAAGGAGGGTTGAGAATTAAATTCTCATCTTTCCTTGTGAATTAAAGAGAAATCAACTATATTTGTTATCTCACATAGCCTTAGTAGTTATCATACAACTATATATTATTGTCTTTGCTTAGTTGATCTTTCGTGATTATACGTTAAATTTCGATAGATCATATTTTCAATTCTATTTAATTTTGATAGGTGTACAAATATCTTTATATTAAATTTATTTTCACTCAATTCAATTTTTATTATTGAATTCTCGTCATTTTTCATTAATTCATTTCTGTTCAATTATATGTGCACAGACACTCTTTAAATCTTAAATCTTAAATCCTAAATATTTGACATAAACTCATCTCATACCACATATTCTATGTGAGGTCATTATTTTTCCTTTGTAAATGGTAAAGTTAACACCACAAAACTCATACGTCCGTCAAATATTCACCACAATTTTTACTCCAATTATCTACTTGAAAATGACCTCAAATTACTAAAACAAACGGCGGGCTTCGTTCAGTTGTTGCCCGGAGACCGTTGGATTCTTGAAAATTCCTGTGGATTCTGTCAAATTCATGCACTTCGATTCTGTGGCTCTTCACTTCCTGTGGGTTTGATAAATGAGGAGAGGCTGACAAGCATGTGGTTTTAGGTCAGTGCATGGTCAAATAAACATCAAAAGCTTTAACAACGGCTAGCTTCCAGGAGTATGTAGAAATTTTATCATCTATACACCACAATAGTGTATGGTAAACTAATCAAACAATCGCAAAGTATGTAGTAAATTAGGAGATGAAAATTTATGTAAATAATAATAATAAATAATATAGGAAAATATTTTTTAGTAGAGTTACTTTTCTAATGATGTCCTAATTCAACGGTTTAAATTAAATCTGGATTATCTAAATTTTTCAATAATTTATTTAATCAGTATAACATTGGTCTTCCTTCTCGTATATACTGCAACCTCTATTATGTAGTTGATGTTCTTGAACTAGCACCTATAAAATATTATGTTTGACGGTATCAACGATAACTTCTTCCTTTCCACCTTAATTGAACAATAAGTTGTAAATATTGTTATTAAGATTCTTATAACGTACTACCACCCACTTAAATTTCTTTTTCATTATCTCTTGAATCTTTCCTTAATCTCTCTCTATTATGTGTGTATATATATATATATATAGATGGTACGAGTTTTGTAGGCGTCCATCAATCACGATCGACGGTTAAAATTTAAAAATTTAAAAGTTACTATCTTGTGCAGGTGAAATTTAAAAATACTCTCTCTCATGTAGCATGTGAAATTTAAAAATACTCTCTTTTATGCAGGTGGAATTTAAAAACACTCTCCCTCGTACAGGTGAAATTTAAAAACACTCTCTCCCTTAACTTTAAAAATTCACTCACGTACGTATATTTCGAACCGTTGTATTAATTAACTTATAAAAATTAATTAATTTTTCATTAATTACGAATACAATGATTAAATTTGAAAGAAGTTTGTGGATTTTTTTAAAATAATTTGATTTTAATTATGTAGTGTTTAATAAAAATAATTCAA
>JAMKPZ010003878.1:0-38339 GCA_024699675.1 Amphibolis antarctica | reverse complement strand
GGCCCTTACATGATCCTATGTTGTGCTTGATTCTTGTGGATTTAAGTGTTCTTCCTCCTTCCTCAGGACCATTGCCAATTCCTGCTCCATTGTCACGACCCTTGCAGGTTTACCAACATCGTCAAGCCCTTACTACAACTACTCCTCAAGCCATTGTTCCTCTTCCTATAGTAGATTCGCTCCCTTCTAATTTAGACTTACCTATTGCATTATGGAAAGGTACTTGCTCCTCCATCCCATTTTTAACTTTATTTCGTATGCCCATCTTAACCTTACTTTTTGTTAGTTTGCCTCATCCATTTCCTTAGAATCCATTCCCAAGGATTATCAGGAAGCACTTACCCTTCCACATTAGAAGTCTACTATGGCACTTAAATTGCAGGCCATTTGTGATCATGACACTTGGCGTCTTGTTCCTCACCCCAAGTCTGCCCCTATTATGGGTAGCAAGCAAGTAAGTGTTTGCTATCAAGCATCATCCAAATCTCGATTGGTGGCTCGTAGATTTACTCAAACCTATGAAATTGACTATAAAGCCACCTTTGCTCCTATAGCCCACTTAAATTCCATTTAAATTTCTCTCTCCCTAGCGATTAACCATGGGTGGACTATTACTCAACTTGATGTTACTAATGTATTCTTGTATGGTGATCTCAACAAACAAGATTTTATGGAGGAACCACCTAGTTTTGTTGCTCTCAAGTCTATCTCCTTTAAAAAGTCATCTATGGTCTTAAACAAAGCCTGCAAGCCTGGTTCACTAAATTCAATATTGTACTTACTTCATGGGGTTTCAAGAAATATGTTGTGTCAAGAAGAATTCAGCCGACATACCATTTTGGATGTTTATATGGATAACATCTTGTTAATAGGTGATGACCATGAGTGCATCCAACTAACAAAGAAATATCAAACCACTTTGCCATTAAGGATTTAAACAAGTCACAATACTTTTTAAGCATTGAGATTGCATACTCAAAAAAAAGTATGGTCATATCTCAAAGGAATTACACTATTGACATATTAAAAGAAACTAGACAGCTAAGGTGACAACCAAAGCCTACTCTTGTTAAGGTGAATCCCCCTTTTTAGAATGAGTCTTCTACTCCATTCCATGATGTTGGTAGGTATCAACAATTGATAGGCAAGCTAATCTATCTTATTGTGACTAGACCAAATATCTTTTATGTTGTAGGTGCATTAAGTCAATTTATACAAGCACCAAAGGAGTTCCATTGGTTGGGTGTGATGAGGATCCTTGCCTATATCAAACAAAACCCAAGAAAGGGTTGATATACTCAAATCATGGACATTCTCATGTTGTATATTCTGATTCTAAATATGCTGGTGATAAGATGGATAGAAAGTCAACCTCAAGTTACCATACTTATGTTGAAGGAAACCTAGTTACCTGGAGAAGTACAAAACAAAATGTGATTTTAAAATCTAGTATTGAAGTAGAGTACAAATCTGTCTCAAATTACTAATAAGTTGATATAGATAAAATCCCTCCTATTTGAGCTTGGAGTTAAGGTTTCCTTGTCTATGAAGATGCACTGTGATAATCAAATTGTCATTTATATTGCCAACAATAACTCTTTTCATGAGTAAACTAAACATATTAAGATCGACTACCACTACATTTGGGAACTTTGTCTTGTTGACACTATTTTCACTCCATACTAGATCCACTTAGCAGGGAATAGACATCTTCACAAAGGCCTTGGCTACTAGTGTGTTTAAAGATCTTTGTAACAAACTAACAATGGCAGATTTATATTCTCCAACTTGAGGAGTGTTGAGTGTTATGTATGTGTTATTGGATATTTAGATTCATGTTAAGATCTATTTACATCACCATGTATTTGTAGACAATCATGAAATGGAAAATCTCCTTGACAATGTGTTTAAAGATCTTTTCCCTCTCTTTTCAACTATTTACATATTTTTCATTTTAATTTATGATATCACATCAAAGTGAAACATGTGACGTTAATATTTGATAGAAATAAAATTTTAATTTATCTTATATATATAATTTTGAATCAAATTTTTTTATATAGGTTAAGAACCAAGAACTGAATTAAAATCAATTGAATTTTAAATGGTTTGGTTCATTTCTAAACTTATTAACATTTCCATTTGGTTATAATTTGTTAGGAACCAATAAATATTGCTTGATTCATGGTTCAAGTTAGAACTGAACTGAAGCAAATCATCTGCAATCTAAATTCCACTCATGACATCACCACCACCACCAAAGGACATCACATAGATACTACCAACAAACCACCACCATCTCACTCACCACAACGCTACCAATACACCACCTCTTCACTGCCCATACACCGTATATGCCCATAGCACTATCACCATCCTCATCACCACACAAGTCCACTTGAACACTAGCACACACAACCTTCCATTTGCAAACAAAACAAGTGCCACCAACAAAAGACCTTACATATACACCATCAGCACATCTCCACTTTGCTCCCTAGACACTCATAACAACAATGCCAACACACCACCACCCATCAAGGAATTCAACTTCAATAACATGAAAAATCAACACATGTTAGTAATATTTCATTATGTCAAAGACATTGAAAGAAATATGGTAATGAAAATGATGTTTTGTCAATAAATTATCATGTTGATAGGCTTCAATGTTGTTTTGAATCTTTCAACAAGTAAAAATCAATGTGTTGTAAAATTTCACCAACATGCATTGATGTTAAATTTCATGCCACCCACACCACCACCAGCAAACCTCTCCATTTCCCTCATTGGGAGTCAATCCCAATGCATTGAAAGCTTTATTGAAGCTCCATCTAGCATGTTGCATATCATTGATGAAGTGATCCACACTTAATAGCAAATGATCAAATACTAACAATCCACAACTACGGGGATGCAAGCATCAACATATTCATTGCAAACCTTAGTATCCATTGAAAGATGCACCATCTTGTCAACCTACAGCCCCTCCCACACTCCATCTATGTTAGTAAATCACTACATAGCCCTAGGTGGCTCCCTACCCACCCTATTAGCTTCAATGTACAAATCCTAATGAATGCATCAAGTAGTGGAGAACTGGAGGTGTTATTGAGTCTAGAGTATGAGAAGAAGAATCTAATGACAACAAAAAATCATGGAGGAAGACAGTGAATATTTCAAAAACTTGCAACACAAAGGAGAATAACAACTTTAGGAAGAAGGTCAAAGTGTACAAACGAACATTAAGACCACCCACCTTGTTAATCACAGAGGGTGTTTTAGAAAAGAGTTCGATTTTAGAAGGGAAAATGGATGAATGGGTGTGTTAGAATGGCATACAAGATGATATGTAGTTTTATAGTGTTATGAAAGAAAAACATTCTAATTTTTAAGCTTTTCTACCTACTGGTCAAACTATGAGTAGATTTATTGTTCTCTATGTTAATATTCATAAAAGGATTTGGTTGGACATATTCATTCCGGTGAATACAGAAAATTAAGACAATTAACTGGTCAATTAAGAACATCCATTTTGCAGAACAAACTACTGATAAACTTGAAACAATTAAAGTTAATATTATCAGCAAATAAACAGTAAATAGACAAAGTGGACCTCCATAATGCCATATAACCTTATGAGATTCTTTTCAGTGTTGGCATAAGAATGGCCCTGAAGGTAAATCGCAGCACCAACACCAGAAACACCAATCATTCCATCTAAAGAAGCCATTTCCATAACTTCCTCATTATTACTCAGAAAGATTAAAATTTGGGGGAAAACTCCTGAAAACTTAACTTGAGAACAAAACCAATCTACAGCTGTTGTGCTCGGTGGAACCCTGACCTGCAAATTAAATTTGAAAAATATGTTAACAGTAACAGACCCAAATGTTAATTTGGAGCCACAATAGTAGCATGAATGAGAAGGCTACGTATTTGGACAGAGATATCTATCATTACTTGAATAATAATTAGGAAATCATTGTCTTCTCCTTTCCTGATGGCATATTTAAATGCCAGTTCCATGTCAAACTTCTAGAAAATCATGATATGTCAATAAGAATTTGACATGTTGGAGTCCTCCTGATGGAACAAAATATCGAAAATCACCTACTTGTCTACAAAATTACCAAATCAATGTTCTATAGAACACCAAGTTGACATTTGGAATAACCAACAAGTGCCAATGAAACTTGAGGTAAATTTTTACCACCTTCAGGATTATTTCTTATAAACTTGAAAATTTTTTGACATATTTTTGCTTGGGTTAGAACTCCTTAAAGCATTGTTTTATCTGTAGAGTAGAAGTCCAATTGTGCTGTCCATTATTGTCATAAACTTAAAAGTTACGTTAATAACCCAACTAATGACATTATGTGTGTGTGTGTGTGTGTGTGGACATACACGTATATCATACACTGCTGGCATTTTTCTCTTGGTTCATCGATCTTCCTGACAGCTGTTATTTTTCTTTCCACTTTGTATTGCTTCTATTTGCAATAAACCCTTTATTATGCTCAACAACACTTCAAATACTGTCATGCACATCTTGAGGTACCAGAAGTGTTGTTCTCTCTCTGTCCAAGATCAAATTATGGACAGGTAGTAGTTATCCAATAGTTTCCAATTTGAAATAGGAGACGATTGCATCTCTTTTTTTCTTTCTTTTTTCTTTCTTTTTTCTTTCTTTTTTCTTTCTTTCTTTCTTTCTTTCTTTCTTCCTTACTTCCTTACTTCCTTCCTTCCTTCCTTTCTTTCTTTCTTTCTTTCTTTCTTTCTTTCTTTCTTTCTTTCTTCCTTTCTTTCTTTCTTCCTTTCTTTCTTCCTTTCTTTCTTCCTTTCTCTCCTCCTTACTTCCTTCGGCTAAATGCATAAAAAAGGAGTGGATCGAAAGACTTTGCATACCTGAAATCTCACAACACCACTCGCACAACTTGGAGGCTTCGCCTTCATCTCTGCGACAGACTCCCTAATCCTACGAACACCGTCTCTCAGTGTCAACGCCGGTTGCAACTCGTACGTCACGCACAAGTCCACGGGCGACTCCAAACCGTTCCCGCCATCCCCAGCACAGTCGGCATCGATCCCCAACCACCTCGCATTGCCCGCGGCTCGAACCTACAACACGGAAAATCAAAATCGCAAAACGCGCGAGAACAAAATCGACGAAAATTTTGAACGAAGAACTCGGTCTCACCTTGAAATGGCGGTTCCTCCGACGGCAGAGGGACGGGGGCCGTACTGCGCTGCGGCGGCGATGGGGAGAGAGGAAGGAGGGAGGATGGAGGAGGAATGGGGGAAGAGCACAGGGTCTGGGGTTTGGGAAGACATGGAGTTTGCTCATCTGGTGTGCGTGTACCGGGCAGGCGGGAGGTGGAGAGTTTTATAGGATACGGAGGGGACAATGAGATGACGGAGTCCTCGTCGCTTGCCACGTACATTCATCTTGCGGCCGATCTTTATTTTTTTTGAAAAACATATAAATATTAATGTCTATAATAAAAAATTAATATAAATCTTGATCTTTATATTTTTCGCGTAGATGTCACATATGTTTCACTTCACATGTAAATTAAATTTTTTAGTTTAGATGCCGCAAGCATCTATAATAAAAATAGCCTCTTATTCTTTTAAGAACTTGCTTAAATCTTTGTGCTAGGGTAAGATATATAAAAATAATATAAATAATTTGATAAAAATGGCTTGGTAAATTTGTTATTATTATAATTTAAAAAAATAAATAAATAAGTCCCATCCATGAAAGATAATATTAAATTATTAATTCGTGAAGGTAAAGTCCCAACCATTTGCGACAATAATTTGTGAAATAAGAAAAGGATTTAAAAGCATATATAAGATAACATTAACACAATAATATAATATAATATAATAATATTTAGTGGAAAGCATTTTCAGAGAAACCGGAAAGATGGCATGAGAACATTATAAATTAAATAAGAATAAATTGTATCCAAATTTGATAAGTTGCGAAAGTAATGTACGTAGAACGTAATAATAATTTATAAGCGTGGGATTTTTACCATGCGTAGTTACTACGCATAGTAATTAAAGTAAAATAGGATAATTGTAGTAATTTCTTTTACTATAATAATTAAATGTAAAATTTCAATAATACCTTCACTTTTTTTCCAATAAACACGTCTCTCAACCTGCACTACCCTAGCCTTACTTCCGCTGCCGGTCACCTTGAAAATACCCTCACCTCGATCTGCCCCTCCTCCCACGTGCCCCTCCTCCCACGCCTGATCTGCCCCTCCTGTCACAATGACCGTCTCCTGCACTTGATCTGCCCTTCCTCCCGCCACAACCGACCATAGGCGTGACCGTCTCTCACGCCCCTTCACCGTTGTAACTGAGAAAGTTGCAAGAAGCCCAACCAACCGATCTGCCCCTCATCATGGACCTAAACGAGTAAGTATTCCATTACTTTTATAATCATTCAAAGAGAGTAGTACTTTCATTCAAATAGAGTAGTACTTTCATTCAAAGAGAGTAGTACTTACATTCGAACTTGTGGGATTAGCTTCTAGAAATTTTCAAAAAAAAATTTCAATGAAGATTGTAAATTTCCAGTAATAAATTGCCATTTTATTTTTTCAATGAAGTTTGTAAATTTACTTGTGATTTTTATAGTGAATATTGTAAATACATCAATTTTACTTTACCATTTTCATTTTATTTTTCTCATAGGTAAATGTTAAAGTTTTTGGTAATTTTGTATTACAGATATTAGTGATGAATGTTTGTACTTTTATTTCAATGATCTAGATTTGATTATGTTTGTAATTTTACTTCTATCTGGTTACATTAAAAAAATTTAGGGTAGATTACATCTATCTTGTTGCTTTTTAAAGATAGATCATATTTATTGCTATTTATAGTCTCAGATTAGATTTTTTCTAGGATTATCTCAAATTATTCTACTACTTTTATTTCATTAGTGATGAATGTTTGTAATTTTTTGCTAATTTTTTAGGTTTTTGGATAGTTATGGGGACTTTTTTGACCTAGATCTTAATGATCCAATTCAATTGATGCTTCATTTTGAAACACAAATACTCCACCTACTTAATTTAGCATATCCATCAAAGACTACAATGCATAATGTTGGATACACTAGTAGTGAAGTGTCGAACATGTTAAATGGACATTGGAGAGTTTATTTTGACACATGTAGAATGATGTCAAATACATTTAGAAGATTATATTCCACTCTAAAAGAACATACTCTGCTTAATGATAGTCATTAGGTGAGTGTTGAAGAATAAGTCAAAATATTTTTAGAAACATGTACACATGAAAGCAAAAATAGAATAATGCAGGTAGCACTCCAACACTCTAAACAAACAATTAGTAAATATATTCACAAAGTATTAGATGCTATAATAGCGTGGATATCTAATGTGATTATACCGAATGAATCATTGATAGACACACCACAATTCCTAAAAGCTAATGAAAGGTTCATGTCATTCATCCACAACGCAATTAGAGCTCTTGATGGAACTAACATTCATTATATTGTCCCAAAATCCCAACATATTGCATATCATTGTGGCCGAAATGCAAAGCAGACTACACAAAATGTACCAGGTATTTGTGACTTCAATATGCGCTTCATTTTTGCATCAGGTGGGAGGGCATTGCACATGATTGTAAAATTTTGAAGCATGCAATGTCAAATCCCCGATATTACTTCCCCTTTCCACTATTAGGTTTGCTTTATTTACACACTACTTATTACATAAATACCAACTATCTTGTCGATTCTGCTCCATATTATGCCTAAAAACCTACTTCACCACTTAACTACTTGAGTTTTGTACAGAAAAATATTATCTTGTAGATTTTGGTTATCTGAACTACAAATAATTTCTTGCCCCATACAGAACAAGGTATCATTTACCCGAGTTTCAACAATCCCAACCTAGAGGTGTAGAAGAGAATTTTAACTACTTGCACTCATCTTTGAGAAATGTGATCGAGAGGACATTTGAAATTCTAAAGAAGAGATAAAATATATTGAACCTAATGCCACCATTTGATTATGATACTCAAGTGAAATTGGTACTTGCTTGTATGACTTTACATAACTTTATCATTGAGCAACAATCAAATGTGGATTTCGATGCATTGGAGAAACAAGGAAGGACTGTGCACATTGAAGAACATCATAATTTAGAAGAGAGTCTACCAGTTAGAATGTACAATGACAATAAGATGACGCATGTGCAAGATACAATTAGGGATGAAATAATGAATATGTGCAAAACATGTAACATATTATGCTTTATTTTTTAATGTTTGTATTTTTCTTAGTGACATTTAAATATTGTGATAACAATGTGAGAGGTTTCGGAAGAATGGCTTGAAATTTCTCGATCGATTAGAAAAATTGTTTGAAGGTTCATGTACCACAGGGGAGAAGTGTATGCTTTCAAAGCAAAGCCCCCCTAGGGTGTCGTAGCGACGTGAAACAATTTATGGTAGCACTTCTAATTCATACGATCATGTTGGTATATTTTATACGATAATTGAAATATATGTGTTTCATGAAATGATTTTCACTATTTTGATGTTTGAAATTTACTAACAATCACGAATTTTTCAAATGAACCACCGTCAAACCGATCGAATACTACTCCAATTGGTCAAGAGGGAGTAGGACATTCACATACGATGGAAGTGAACTCCACATCGAAGAGGAAGACTAAAAGAAGGAGAGCAAATGCAAGAGATGATATTGCATGCATCCGGACAATTTTAACCAATGTACACGATATTCAAACAACATCACTCCAACGTTGCATGGACTTAATGGAGGCAAATGAGATTGAACTGAACTTAGAATTATGGGTTTTTGGATTACTTATATTTAGAAAAGAGGACCATAAATAAACGTACCTATGCTTGCAATCACCGCAATCATGCACTCCTTCGCTAAAGATGGCAAAGAATGGGTATAATAGATGTGGGGTGATTTCATGAACAATAGGTAATTTTGAGGAGTACATGATAGTAATATGTAACAAGTCTTATGTTTGAAAAAAACTTTTATAATGTTGTAATTTAGCAGATATGACTATCATATTGTTGTAATGGACTTGTATGACTATCATGTTTGTAATGATGTTGTATGTAATACTTGTAGTAAGTGTTAACTAATTTAGTCATGTTGTAAGACTTGTAATTAGGTTTATAATTGTTATATTTGTAATGTTTATAATCATATTAGATACATCTGTTTAATAATTTTGAAAGATATAAGTGCCAAGCACAGCCAGCAACATGAACAGAAATGCCACTGCGACATGCTTCAACTTCACTTGAACTGCTTCTACGGATTGCATAGGCATGAGCTTGGATTCTACAACGCTGGCGTCTTCCACTTCCGAGCAAGTACGAACCATTTCTGCCTTGCGCTTAGTGAATGCTGAGGATGGCCCCTGTACCTTGTAGAAAAGAAGGGGCAACATTAGATGGAGAATGCTCTCCACCATGCTGATAATCACAGCATTCTTTAGAAGAATCAACAAAACTCGAAAGGAAGAGAATACAACAATTTCTGATGTTCGGAAATGAAAAACCATTGAACCTTCTTAATATGCTAAGATCAGGATAAGCATACAGTGTTGGGTGCTGAACTAATGTCAAATTGACATTTTGATATTCTGCTGGTGTTGGCCACAAGGGCGGCTCATTGTGATAGGTTATTGGAGGGGAAAATGAAACAAAAAATTTCTAAAATTTCAAATTTATGTATTTGATTACCATGCAAAAGAATTAAATAATGGCATGGGCAAAAGCCACGTCAAAACAACAGCACAAGTACTCAAATAGGTACAAGGATACTTGATAAAGACACAAAACTTACCCTATTCAAAGGTATAAAAAAGGCATTTACAATAAATGAATATGGATCATCTACGGTAAAGAAATGCACAACTGATCAAATCTTAACGGTCAATTCTGGTTATTGATCTCAACGAAATCATGTACTTTAGTCTTGAAGTGAAGACCCTAAATATTTGTGTTTAAGTTTACACATTCACATTTAAGTCATGTTCCCCTAAAAAAAAAAGAGTCGTGTTCCCCTTGCTATCCAACCAAAAAGGAATTTTTGCGTGGATAACTTCAGAAAAGTTAGAACTAGTTTGTATAATTTTTTAACATATATTATCATAGATATCCTTAAAATATCAAAACCATAGTTTTGTAATTAACAGTCAAGCAGACATGAGAAGAGTATTATAAATATGATTTTAAGTTTTTCAAGGATATCTAAAAAATATTATAGTTAAAAAGTATACAAGTTACAACATTTCTTATGATAGCTAAGCAAAAATGATAACTCCACCTGTAAAGTTTAACCTCTTCGTCCTGGGTCTCAAGTCTAGATAAAGTAAGAGGGTTAGCATTAGGTAAATAGTCTCTAAAAATTTGTCAAACCTTTATGAACGTGAATTTAAAGATAATTTGTTCCGATATAACCTTTTCAATGATGATGCATTGTACTAAATTTTGGGTGCAATGAAAAGAAAATAAGAGGAAAATAACATACACCTTAGGTGTAACATTTTTAAACTAGGAACTCTTTATTGACATTAGAATGCAAATAAAAATAATGAAGGGTTCTTACACTTTAATGGACCAATGCGCATAAAGAAGTTAGTTTAAAAAACCAAAATTAGATCAACAATTTGGAATATAGGAACCTTAACTTATAAGTATATGAAATTAACAAGTATAATGACAAGAAGGAAAATTAACATATAATCTTTGCAAGAAACTAAATGGGTAAAGAAAAATCTAAGTTAATTGAAACTAGTAATTTAAATTGCAGCATACAAGAAAAGATAAGCATAAATCTGGAGCTAATAATAGTTGATAAAAAGTTAAAAAAATGAAAATTTTAAGTTAATAAGGATAGAAGATAGAATTATAACGAAAACAAAATTTTTGGGAAGATTTGCATAGCTTAGTTCATATCTTACCTACTAGTGAAAAACTCTTTATGAGGGAATCTAAATGACCATATATAAGAGCAAAATATAGAATATCAAAGAAACAGTGGAGGATTTGGTTTTGATAATAGAAATGAAGAGAGAAATTCAATTTTAGACTTTAGGAATTGAAGAGAAGGACGATTAAGTTACTAGGAAATACAAGGACAATTCCAATCCAAGGACAATTATCCATTACCCAAGTTACCATGAAATTACATGAAAGGACAATTAAGCAAAGATTAAGGTAGGTAAGTAAAATCACAGAAAATCAATTTGGATTTATATCAAGTAGTTTGATAATGAAAGCTATTCATTTACTTAACAACTAATAAAAAATTTTAGAGTTGAGAAAAAGACCTTCATATGATTTTCATTGATTTAGAAAAAACTTATAATAGAGTACTTAGAAACTTATTATGGTATTGGAAAACAAGAATACTTGTAGGACTTACTGATATTATAAAGAGAAAATATGAAAGAGCAGTTACTTGTGTTAAAACTATAAGATGAGAAATTAAAAGGTTTTCAATAAACATAGGTAAAAACCACAAAATCCTCTCTAAGTTTTTATCTATTTTTTATAGATGGAATAACAAAGGAAATTTAAGAAGAAATGCCCTGATGAAAGCTATTTGTTGATGATATAATTTTAATTGACGAAAATAAGGTAGGAATTAATTGTAAATTAGAATTATGAAAAGATACTTTAAAGTCCAAAGAATTTAAATTAAGTAGATCAAAACTAAATATATGAAGTGTAGATTTAACAAACGTAGAAATAATAATGAAAGCATACAATTAACTAGTCGTGAGATTCATAAAAGTAGGACTTTTTAAGATCTATAATAAGTAATAATAGAAAAATTATAGAATATGTTGTTTACAAAATTAAAATAGGGTGAATGAAATGGAAAAATACTTCTGAAATATTAGGTGAAGGAATAATACCTTGAAAATTAAAAGGAAAATTTTATGAAATCATAATTTGTTAAATTACACTTTATGGCTCAGAATGTTGAATTGTAAAGCGTGAATATTTTCAAAAAGTTCATGTTGCAAAGATGTAAATACTTAAATGAATGACTGATAATACTATAAGGGATAAACTTAAAAACAATTTTGTTGGGAATAAGGTAGAAGTTGCATTAAATAAAGATAAGAGAAAATTAATTTAAATGGTTTGATCATATTCTTATGAGACCAAAAGATACACCTATTAGAGGAGAGGAGAATTAATTAATGTAGAAAAAAATTAAAAAAAGTAAATGAAGATCTAAAACTACTTGATTAGGAATTGAAGAAAAGATAAAAATACGTGAAAGAAAAGGATTTATGTAACCCACTCCACAAAATAGAATTCTAAACTAAAATTATTGTTACATATAAGAAAGAATAATGGTTAAAATAAAATAAAAAGTTAAGATCCAATGCATAAGGCATACATTAATGTGGGATAAAGAAAAAGTAATCATGTGCAATCTAACTTTCACAAGTGGAGAAATTGTTTCCAAGAATTTAATTGCATGATTTATGGGTTACAATAGAATAGTCTTACATTATGTCAAGGCTTTTGTTAGCAAGGAAATGAAAGATATAATTGCTAGATTATAGTTTGGGCATCAAGAATAATGAAATGAAAGTCAAGGAAAAATGGTGAATGAGGGTGGAATGCAGGGAATAAGCTTTAGCACATTTTTGCTTACTAAAGTAGATAAATAGACTACAGTCAATATACAAATAGGTGCCAACTCCAAACATTATGGCATTGAAATCAGCTGTTTTTTTCCAGGATTTCCTTGAGAAAAATATAATTACTATTATGCTACCAGGATCTCTGCTGGTTTCTTACACCTTATTCATGATAAACAGAAATGAAACAGAGAGATATTTAATTCTCTAGTTCACTGCCTTTTCAAGAATTCTATAAAACACAAAGCTTGATAATTCAAGTCATTGGTGTGGTGGAAGAATTTTTTGCAAAGAATAGCACCAAACTGCAATATAAAATGTCACATATTAGCTAATTGAATTACAAGAGTGTGAAGATAGGAAGACAGGAAATGGACTAGATTGACTGCCCATTCTATCAGCAATGGAAACCCAAGCTTATGACATTCTTGATCTTGTAGTGGTCGAAAATACTAAGATGGTTTTTTTTAAAAAAAAAATCAACTTATGAGATACACATGAAATATGTGCAAGATCATCATTAGAACCATCATCCAAAACAGTTAAAAATAATGAAAAATAATAAAATTCCATGATTGCAAAATAATAAACAACATTAAATGAAAAAAATTGATGACATTGACCCTATATAGAGCAATTAAGACGTCAATTGCAAATAGTAGAGATTGTAAGCCACTCTTACAACTGCAAGTAGGTTTTGAGTTTGATGCTCAAACTTGGAGATTGTCAAGCCATTCAAAGGCACTGTTACACAAAGCATATATTCCATTGCCTAAAATGAACTAAACGCAAGAGGCCAAATACCTGTATAAGCTAATGCCTGCAAATGGTGTGGCAAAGAGCTCAGAATGACCATGTACCCGCATTCCCTACCAGTCCATGCTAATGAAACCCAACGGACACGTGAGAAAATTAAAAGTACATAAATCTATGGTGTTCTATAAGTCATTTCAGCAGCAAACAAAACATGACTACCATTTTTTCCCTGACTAATATCAAAAGTTAAACACACTTCCTGTAACCTTGAAATTGAAATGCTGAAAGAAACTCTGTGCACCAAACATTCCACCTTATAAAAGAAACATGAGAATTTACCTTAATGTTTGATGTAGAAGATTCTGCTGCACCTTCGTCAGATGGCTCTCTAGAAGCAAATGTTTTTTCTCTTCCATTACCATCCACAGGACCAAAATCATCAGATTTCCAGCATTTCTTTGCCAAAATTTTGTTCTCTCTTCTTAATGAAGATATCTGTAAATAAAAAAAGGTCAAAGATACAAATATACGACATAATAAGGGAAGCAAAAAAGCTGATACTGCCAATTTTCTGATACTCATAAGTATAAACTGCATGGACATGGGATAACATTTTTGAGAATCATCAAAGGAGAAAACTTAAATAACTCAGTCTTCATTATGTAAAAGAGTTACAAAACAATTTCCAGATGTTGATGTCAAAGTAAAAAAATATCAGTTTATACCATGAACAATATTCAGAAAAATCCCAACAAGAAAATTAAAAATTCCTGTGAAAATTTTCTAAATCTCATTCGTTCATATACTCAAAACATGTGCCCAACATATGTGAAAATTATGAGCATAACGATGGTTCTGTTAATATGGAGAAAAAGGAGCTGTTTTACTTGGGCAATGTGTGTGACTGCCATGTTAGAAACAAGTTTTCATTTCTCTTCTGTTTTCACCTCTGGAATGACAGCAATAAATTATTTTCATATTCTCAAACAAATATACAAACAAAATATGTCTGGATGAGTCTAATTAACATGCCAGGCCTAAATAATGTCTTTAATACCGTCTTCTCACAAGCATTAAAAAGAGTCCCATACCACTTAAATGAAAGAATCCAGTCAAAAGTGCAAGAAACATGGATTGTTTCCAAAGGCTGAAAATTCCAACTTGGGAGATGAATCTACAAAATTATACTAACAAATAATGTAAAGTATTTCAAACTTAACCACCAAAGTTTCAAAAGGGCTTGAGTAAAGACAAGGAATGGGGGAAGATTGTTTTTCATTCACTATCAATAGACCTCTCTCGATAAAAGTTACATAAAAGACTATTAAATAGTGAACAATGTGGGATTAATTCTTACTATTATTATATAACTCTAACACTCCTCTTTAAATTGGAGCATTCAACATGTAACAAACACAAATGTAATCAAAAAACAAGAAGAAAACTAAAAGAAGTAGACAACTACAACAAACACCATATATGCAAGAAACACGTCATTGTAGTAAAGAAGTAGACAACTACAACAAACACCATATGTGAAAGAAACATGTGTCATTGCAGTAGAAGTAACAACAATGTGAGGCAAAGCTCTTGACTGAGAAGGTTATGTATAGTCAGATTGGAGGAGAGAAGCAACAACAAATGACATTAGAAGGAGATGGATTGATAGCCAGATTGGAGATGGGAATGATCAATCAAGGAGGAAGCAATGCATGGTCAAACAGCAAATCTGAAAAATAGAGGGGGAAGAGTTGCAACAGAAACAATGGGGAAAAGAAGAAGACAACAAATGAACATTAAAAGGGTAGTTTTGGGTTTCACCATTATGACAGACAAGGTGACGATAACAGTTAGGGTTTCTCTCTTCTCTTCTCTCTCAAAAATATAAACTTCAATACCATGTTAAAAAAAGGAATGTTAGAAGATTTTTTTCATTCACTATCACTATACCTCCATAAATAGAGGTTACATGATGGACAAATTACATGACTTCCAATGTGGCACCATTACCCACTCTTATTACATGACACTAACAGCTTTAAATTAAAATACATCAAATAAAGTGTATGCTTTTGAAGCTAACTTCTTCAATACCAAAAGAAACAATGTGTGACCAATAACAAATCATACTTGGGAATCCTTAAATCAAAAAGGTGCACAAACATTTTAATATGAAACATGAATATTAATATTTGCATTCAGTACATCATTCAAGTGGTAACCATTCATCAGATGAAAATTATTTGAGTGATAATTAAACAGGAAATGCGACAAATGCATGAAGGATGTATGGACCTGCATCTGAAGGCGCTCTCTTTCCAAAGTTAACTTTGTAACCAGTTTACTAATTACTTTGGTCTTAAAACCAATATCATTTGCAATTGATATCTTTGCATCTTCTGTCTGACGCAGTTTTCTTTCTAAATGTTTCAATTTATCCCTCAAAAGGGTCACTTCTTCATTCAGTTCATGCTTGCTCTCAGTCAATTCAGAACATTTTGATTCTGCATTTTCAGCCCTCTTTTCTTCTTGAGAAACCCTTTCCTTCAAATCATCAATTACTTTCTCCATATCACTAAGTGTAGAGTACAACATAGTTTGTTTTTCCTCAATTGCCTCAACAGATGCTTTAGCATTCTCTAGATGGGCATCCGATTCTCTAAGTCTTATCTCTAAAGATTTGGCCTTTTCTGTTTCACTGCTTTTAAGATAGCCCAACTCTTCATTAAGCTCATAGTTCGTTTCTGCTAATAATGTGCACTTCGCTTCAGCACTGTGAGCCCTGTTTTCAGCTTCAAAAAAATTCTCTCTGAGATCTAAAATTACGTTTTCCATTTCTAAGAGCTCTGCATTTAGCGTATTCTGCTGCTTCAAACTTGTTTCATAAGAAGCTTTTGTTTCTTGCAACAGTACATTAGATTGTTTTAGTTGTTCCTCAAGTGAGCTTACTTTTTCTCTTAGAGAAAAGGCTTCTGAAGTTGCAATGGTACATTTCTCCTCTGCTAATTTAAGGGCATTTTTTAATTCATTTTCCTGTAGAGCAAGTGTGGCAAGATTCGTATTTGCAGTTTTCAGCTCTTGTATGATACTTTCTGTATCAGACAGCTTCAGTATGTTTTGCTGAAGCTTCTCTCTCATTTCATTTTCTTGATATATTGAAGAACTTAAAGTAAACTGAACATGTTGGAGTTTTCCAGCCAATTCCTTTGCAATTCCTGCAAGTACTTCAGCAGCATTTTCAGCCTCAAATGATCTCTCTAAAATGGTCTCAAGTTCTTCTTCCATAAAGTATGTCTCTTGCTCAGCATAGTGCAGTTTCAATCTAATTTCTTCTTCATTACGTCTAGCATCAGACAATTTTTTTTCAAGATCAAGCTCTCTGGCCAAGGATTTCTCCAACAATTGTAAAGTATGTCTTTGGTGCTCTATGTTCTGCATTTCCCATGTGGTATCCATGAATGAGAGAGATCTTTCAAGGTGCATCATTGATGCACTATTGCCTGAAAACATAGACAATTAGCAACAAGTAAAGAACAAGGTAAATTAATATAATTAATCTTGAAAGAGGATTTACAGGACATACAAGCTTCTTTCCCAGTAGAATCTAAAATGCCATTGAACTTTGCTATTTGCTTTCTAATATCAGAAATTTGATCTTGTGACTGCTTTAAATATTGTTCAGCAGCATGCAATTTCGCTTTTATCTCTTCTAAAGGTGTGCCAATGTTTTCGTCCAGAGCAATTCTGTCACGGGCTTCAAAAATTTCTTTCTTGAGAGAATCCATGAATAAATCCAGTTCTTTTACCTCTGAATCTAAAAAACCAGATAATATACTGACTTCAAATGCAATTTCAAGAACAGTATCAATGTCATCACTTCCCCTTTGCAAGGTTTCATAAACACTCATTATATCACCAGCATGCATTGCAAATAACTCCAGGATGAGTAACTTCTCTGATGAATAAGCTAAATCAAGTTCAATTCTTGTCAGTACTTCCATTACCCTACTTGCTCCATTTAATCCATCTTCGTCCCTTTCATGCAAGTCATCTTCATCATATCCCCCATCACTAGCCATGATCTTCACTAAGCTGCACAAAGAAAAAAATAGAGCGGAAGTCGATTAACTCCAAGATCTAATATAATCAAAAAAGAACAACGAATGCTAACATTACTATAAGATTGGTGGATATTCGAAAATGAAAGTGGATGAAGTAGAAAGCCTACAAATTCGGTGACAATGGAACACAATCATCAAAAAACCCACTTCTGGGCCAAAAACCAACAGTCCTCAGCCGAATACCACTCATGCACGCTTATTAGGGTTCGGAGAACAGAGGTATAGTGCCGAATTGAAGACCGCCAACACTAAAAGTCCAAATCCAGTCTGAACCGCCAACAAACAAAAGCTTTTTCTCTACAGATGATCAAATTCGGTCCGGAATCGTACGTACCTTATGAACACCAGTAGTCAGCAAGCAGCAAAGCACCACCGCCCGAGGTGGTCAGAGGAAAGAAGGATTACGCGAGACCGTTGCACAGCCTCGGATCCACTGAATGGACGGTCCTGGATCCTGACGGTAGTTTGGGATCTTCGCTTTGAGATCCTGTGCAAGTACGGTTATCGCTCCTACTACCACACTTAACTCAGTCCCGACTCCATAAAATGACTTAAGGTGTAAATTACATCGTGTGGTTAAGGTGAAATACCATTATTTTTAAGATGAATTTCTTTATTTCGTAAGCTGAAAGTAGGAAGTTACCTCTTTTTAATTTGATCAATTTGAACGGAAGATATTGTCTAATGAAGAGTTTGACTGAAATAGAACTCTTGGATGTAGAGCAAAAGAATAAAAATTTGTTTGATTTTAATTTCAAATATGAATACGAATTGTGTAGGTGTGGCTCATCGATCTTTTACCCTTCCGAGATTTATTAATGATAAAAGTTATCATAAGAATAATTACATTGCTTTTTGATCTTTCATGTTGGCTCTCCTTATCGTTGCAAAACAAAATTTACGAGTGTTGAATCATCCACCCATTAATAGGAAAGGGGATTAGGATTAGAACATTACGAGACCAATTAATTTTGCCTTATTTGCAAGTGTGCTAGAATAATAATTTAAACCAATCCAAGAGAAATAATTAATTCATGATCGCCCTGCACGGTTTAAAAACCAATGGTTAAAATCGATTCTATAAGCATACATCACCACATCTAATAAAAATTAGACATGCGGTGCCACCACACTTGCAAACACCCTAGATAAGGATGATTGAAAACCTTCGCATTAACAGATTGTAGATTAAACTTCACGCATGGTTTATTTCAATCCATTTCATGTCAAACACAAACGACTTCGACAGGAAAGAGAAGACCACACAAAGACAGACAAAGGAAACAAAGCAAGCCAACACAACAGAGATACACGCAAGACTCGACTGGTAGACGCAGGCATATTGTGGAAATGATAACGTAGATAGGTACAACCATGGCAGACCCGATATGGATGGTGTGACCGGACCCCACTTACTCCTCCGATTCAGACTCCGCGCTCTGAAGCCACTCTACAAAGGGCTTGACGTTCTTCCAAATCACTGCATCCTTGTTGCACCCGGCTAGCCCTTGCTCGTACCACTGCAGTATCGTTTCCTCCTCCAACACGTCAGAGTCATAAAGTAACTTCGCAACGAGCGCCACCTCCTTCACCGCATCTACACCTGCACCTGACTTGCTGCAAAACGCCTCCATTGCACGAAGCAGGAGGCGCTGGGAGGTTTCATCCGTAGCAACTGCGGAAAGATAACTCTTCTTTTTGGCAACTTCCTTGGCAAAGCCTTTCGTCACGCCTTCAAATAGAGCTTCAAAGAGAGCAGTCATGATCTCCTGCGGGCTTCCAACAAGTGAACCCAAGGATGACACCATCTGCCCCGGTGCGCATCCTTCTCGAAGGATATCTTTGATCTTCATGACGAGATCATTCTGACGACCATCTTCCTCATTTGAATGTTTGGCTCCATTGTTTGTAACACCCTCCTTATTGATCTGTCTCGCTTCTTTTTCCTCCTCTGGATCCCGCTTATTAGTTGATAGCATGACCATGTCGGCAGTCACAGAAGTAAGCTGCTCCTGGATGCGTTGGCGAGCCGCTTCAACAGAGGTATCTGCCTGCCACTGGACATCATCGTCATCATCCTCCTCAACGACATTATCACCAGCCTGGCTCAAGGGAGGGGAAGAATGCTCTTCGTCAGAACTACTCATCTTCTTCTTCACACTAGAAGTTTTCAAGGCGGTAACGCCCCTTGCATTTACAGAACCCTTCTTCATCTTCCTTTGTTCTTCAACTGCTGAGTCACCCACCTTGGGTCTCCCCTTCTTCATTTCCTTCTTCTTCTTCTTCTGCTCTTCATCTGCTGCCTTACCTTCTTGAAGCCTTTCCTTCTCAGCTCGCCTCATTGCCTTCTTGTCCTTGGAATCCTTCTTTGGCTCCGGTGGATTCTTCAGAATAAAAGTAGTCAACTTATCTCTCATGTCTACTTCTGACACAAATCCGCATGCAGCACATTTAAGGTTTATCATCTGGGACTTGGTGATGATAACATCGGTTTCAGGATTACCACACTCATAGCACTGGACATACTTCTTGATGAAGTTCTCCAGAAGTCCAGCAAGCTTTTGAGTATCATGTGCACCATTAACCAATGATACACCAGTCTTTGCATCAAACTTGGACTGTGCTCCAAGCTCACAACCAAAGTACTTAGTGGTGTAGGATGCAGGCCTACCCAAGGCCTTGGCAATATCAACCATATTAACAAGATTGGTCTTGATGCCATTCCCTCGTCCTTCTATCTTAGTGATCATCTTGGGCATCTTGTACCTGTAAAAGGCATCATCTTTGTTTGCGGCACCAATGTTCTGCAGAGACATCTTTGCTATTTAATTCATTAAAAAGAACTGAAGCCTGAAGTTTAACGTCAGACACTGCAGAAACTAGAGCAATACGAAGATCTGGGTAGGAAAATGCCCACTCCTCTACCGAACAGATCACTAGCTTTCAGAAAAGGTTGCATCCAATTGCAACCTACAGACAACGCATAATCCTGCAATAACTCAAGAAGCATGCAGCCCACACCTTCCAATGAGTACAGGTGCTTTTTCCTTGATGTGGGGCAATATTCTCCAAGCAAGCCAATAGATCCCAAGAAGAGTGGAACTAGAACAGACATAAAAGAAATTTGCAACTCCACAATGTCCGACTTGAGAGGTGTCTTGCACACAAATATGAATCACTGCAAAACTCCTGAAGAATAAAAACTACAAAATTTAAGCATCATAGAGGATAAAATCTTTCAAAAGGTACAATAAATGCACTTCTACATGGGAACCATTAGTTACGCCTGCAAAAAGAGTGTCAAGCAGAAATTATGCAAAAAAGAGAAATGTATGAAAAAATGGCTGATGCTTTTCTTAGTAAGTAACATTTAGCAAGAAAACGTCGTAACTCTAAATAAATTCGATTTTCATTTTCTCATATTTCTTGAAGTCACATACTTCTCAAATAATTTCAATTATCTGAAGCATTCTAAGAAAGAAACCGTTATATTTCAGTTACTTTCTCTCAAACTAGATTCAGGACCAAAAATTGCACTTAATAGTGCAACATGGCATTAATCTATGCCCTTGTCTGAACTGCATGCAGATATTTTATGTTTCCTCATCCAGTTATTCGAGGGCTTATTACACTTTTTAGAAAATTAAATTACAACGTGAAAACATTTTATTCCTAAAAATTATTAAGATATACCATACTACTCATGTCTCTGCATATCCAAATATGTTTAAATACCAGTAAGTACCTTACAAATCAAGAGGTATCATGGAGAATACACAACAATTAAGTAGTAATACCCAAGTCTTTAAAAACGGGAAACATTTAGGCTAGTTTACTCTGTAAGCATATCCAAGGCTGCTTGGAGGGGATCACATAAAGCAAATGCGCTGATGATTCCTCTCAAAAGGCCTCCGAGTTATTTTCTATGAAAACAACCATCTATATACGTCTCCTAACTAAGCCAATGTATGGTATTACAAGTTAGGTATATGAAATTCAACATCCGAACACCTGCAGACCATATGGCTACTCAAAGAGACGTTACAAACTACAAAAAACAAGCGCGTTTTTATAGACTCAATTAACTTCATAAACAACGAACGTAAGACCCGAACACAACGCAAGCGCATGGAAACTGGCATATTATCTCGTTTATATCCGAATCTTTCGCAAAACCGAAACCGGATTTAGAGGAAAATCTTACAAGCCGATGAAAAAATCGCCCGATCGCGCCGATCCAAAAACACATCTCAATAAACCAACGGAACAGCAATAACTCACAACAATCGGTGCGCAAAACATGAAAGAAAACTTGCAGATCGAAATCCAAGCCCTGGAAAACAAGACTCGGGAACAAAAACAAGAAAATAGGGGATGGAAAAAACAAAACCAATCTATAATGCAAGGGAGACTATTAGGAACGAGAGATAAGAATCCTACCGGGCCGAGGGTAAACCCTGGGAACAGGAGATCGAAAGCCGCTCGTCGATCTTCCGACGGCGATATTTCGGGGAGACGATCAGGAAGGGAGGATAGAGGGGTTATTTATAATGCAAGGATGGTGGTAGCGTGGCAAACAGGAAACCCTATCACGCTCGGTATTATCTTTATTTTTATTCCACGCCTTTTTTTACCTTGCTCTTGCGTCTTCAAATTGTACAAGTTGTACTTTTTTTTTTTTCTTTTCTTTAAAATAAATGCTTATAAGTTTATATTATTTTTGAAATAATGAAATATCATTTTTCAATATTACACGATTACATGTCTATGTCCTTTTTAAAAACGAGTAAAGATTGTTTTAACTTGTTTTTTACTTCAGAATTTTACAAATTTATATTATTTATTAGATCAAAGTTGTATTGAGAAAATTATATTTAAAAAATTTAATTTTTACAAATGATATTTACGTTTAAATATAGTTTTTTAAATTTTTTATGATGTGCACAAATAGTCTTGTTATTTTTTTATTCCCAAATTTTCTATTTTCAATTTTATTTCTGTTTAATAGTAAATTTTATTTATAATAAATTTAAACAAAAATAAATAAAAATAAAATTATGATACCTACTAATATTTTTTAAGATTTCAAAAATAAAAAATAAGCGGTGAACTCGGAAATTACGTGGCTATGACGTAGCAAGCAGTGTAGCTCCGTGGCGTGATTTATATATAAATTATATTTTCATTTTTTTATTTATACGTACTTTTCGACTTATATTTAAGTAAAAAGAAAAGGATGTAATAAAATTTTCCTTAATCGAGAGAATAAAAACAACCAAATTATTATTAATGTTTTTTTATAATTTTTTCCTATGTCAATCTCATGCATGCAATTAATTTTATATTTTATATTTTTACCTTATGAGAAATTAATTTCCATCAACACAAATGTCATCCAAAATTGAATCTTCCTGTGATTTTCTTTTTCATTATTTTTAAATGTACAAACATCTACTAATAGTCATTTCCCATAGGTTGTATTTGTTGTAGAATTTTTTAATTGTATTATTATGTATCGTGATGATATATAATCGAATAATTATGAGATATAATAAAATATAAAATATAAATTTATATATACAAATTTATTTAATAATAATGTTATATAAAGATTTACGAAGTAGAAAAAATTTCCATTCCTCCTTCTCACGTCTCGTCGGCTTGCGCTTAACAATTATTTGGATCAAACTTGTACATGATATGTAAAATAATTGTTAAGCGCAACTTAGAATAAGATAATCGAAGACCACAAACTTCTGCTGATTCAAATCCCAATCATGTGTTGTAAAATATTATAAAGTAAATGGCAAAGATGCACCATTGCGTAATAGATCGATGTAGGGAACAATGGGCATAATAATAAAAAATCGTTTATTCGCGCCGTGTGCTAGTTTAGTTTAGAAGAGGAAAGTGATGTGGATCTGAAAGCCATTAATTTTCAAAAATAATAAAATAGTTGCAGATAAACACCGATAATGAGTATAACACGGTAAGCTGTTTCAGGCCAACTACATTCCTTTCACTAAGCTCTGCACATTAAAGAAATTATTATCCAACTTTTCCAACATGTCATCATGAATTTCAAATCAAAATGGCATAAAAAATAAAACCCTGAGATGCACACTACGGACTAGGTGTGAGGGAGATGCTGCTGCGACATGCCGGTCACTTCAGGATAGTTTCTTTTGTAGTGCAAAAATGAGTATTATCAGGTTGACATTGCTGTCCGGTTGCATGCCTGTAGTGCTTCGCCAGCAAAATACCTCACATCCACGTCAGGATCCTCGCTAAGCTCCATGAGACAAGGCCTAATTGTCTGCTCTACAACCTGTACATGACGAGAAATATGCATGCTCCAGAGCCAGAAAAAAAAAATGCGACTTAGACTAGACACAAGGGGTTGGGTTTGATTCGTGCTACTTACAGAAGGATCTACTATGGGAAGCAATGCTTGCAACACCTTTGCCACATTGAATTTAATGTTGGGCACCCTGCAAAGGGACAATGTCTTTAATGTTGGTTCGTCAATTTAGAGAAAAATAGTATTCGCAGTGCAACAATTGCTACCTGTCCTTTGAAGCATTTATAATAACCGGCAACAGCTTTTGGCAAGTGATTTCAGACCCCAAACCTGGAGCGAGTAGGGATATTGCCTGTAGAATGGTCATCCTATACAAATAGTGTGAATTGCCAATCTTTTCCAGCACCTACATAGAAGTTGAAATATACGATTAATCTAAACTTCATCTACAGTATGGAATGCAAAATCATGGTAAAAGTTCATAGGGTTTCTGAAAATTGGCTTTGGCCTGGACTGGAGGGTTGCCTTGAGATAAACAAATCTACATATAAACAAGCTCAAAATAGTAGCAGATGGTTGACTGTAATCAACTAAATTTTCAAGGTTATGGATCAAAACAATGATGATTCATAAGAAAATAGTGATTATTGATCGATTGTGTAAATTGAAACTAGAATGGAAGGCCAAAACAATTAAATACAAGCAAATTTATTCAGCACTAAATCAAGTAGCTCATCAACCATGCATCGACCAATTACAGTTTGTGATTTTCATTCATTTCCTTGATATAATGAGCTATCAAAATTAAGAGAAAACATGCAAACTTTTTATTTGGGGCATATGGCTTCTTGGAATCAAGTTCCAATCCATTATGCATATAATAGTAATGTAATGTTATTAATATCAGAGTTTTGTTCCAAAAAAAGGGTCTGAAAGAAGGCAAAATTATAATGGACAATCATGGACATGCCTGTGGTATAATGTGCTCCAATGCCCAATCTGGGCCAAACTCCTCAGCAAGACGTTTTAGGTTGGTAGCAGCAGCTTCACGAATGGAGAACACCTACAAGAAATTTAAGAACATAAGCAATTAGATAAAACTTTGCTTTCTTTTTTTGAATACGGTTATGAAGGGTTCGTTTATGCACGTTCGAAATTTGAGAAACGAAAATTTAGAAAATGGAAAAAGAAAAGAAAATGGAAAATTTTTTAGGCCTGTTTGTGCACGTTGAGGAAATTCAAGAAAATTAATTTAAAAAATTATAAATATTCTATATTTTAATATTTCAAATATAATTTTACATTTTCTGTGTAATTATGAGTTTAGCGATAGTTAGAGAAGGTTGGACAAGACGCATGTAGACAAGAAAGTACGTCGTGATGAAATTGTCGCTAACTATAAGAATTTTTTCAGCCCAATAGAGAAAGGAAATGGTAGAAAAAAATTATACTTATAGTGATAGTACAATTTAAAATAGTACAATTTAAAATTTTTTCACATTTTTTGAGATAGACAAATAACTGAAAATTTTCAAAATTTTCTTTTTCCAAGATTTCTAAAGAACACAAACCCCCAAAACTTTAATTACAAGTAAAAATGAAAGGCTATGCATAGATACCCCTCAAAAGATTGGGGATACAAAATCCTGGAAAGAAAATGAAAACAAACTATAAGAAAGTTTCATGACACCACCATACTAGAATGGCATCTAGGAGGTTGCCTTGTAAATGAGTAAAATCCACAGTGATCCCTTGACAGATCCATTGCTTTTTCGTGGTGATCCACACCATATAACAAGGGGATATCACTGTCAACACCCGCTAAGTGTAACACCTTAAACAAACACTTTGCAACATTACCATAATCACCTACTAAATGTTTTTTCAATATTGAAACACTACCACATATTGATCTTTTTTTGCAGCACTTATACTCCACTTTTTGTTTATCATTATTTATAGGATACCTATGCATCCATCGATTATATCCAAGACCTTCAAATTAGAGTTGCTCTCATGGTCACCTCCTCTATCACAGCCGCAGGGAGATTCATAAGACATTGACATTCTTTACATTTGAAGATTTGATAAGGAGTTATTATTTTATGAAGTCATTAAAATCTAGAAAAAATAAAAAGCCAAAAAAAGCATTTCCTAAAGTTTCTTGAAATTTTTTGAATTTTAGCTAGAAATTATTGGAAAAATCAGATAGACTCCTAAATCTATGACAACAGAAAATAAGGTTCTTTACAATTAATTTATGGCATTTAAATATAATTTCACCAAAATACCACATAGTGGGATTATGGCTCAGATTGTTGTAAATTTAATTTCATCAAAATCACAATATTTTATGATAAAAAGAAACCAAGCAGATAAAATCTACATTAAATGAATTATATGTTGGGTCCATGCAAACAAAGTCATTTTCAAAAAACCTATTTCATTTAAATTTAATTTCATCTACTCCACAGAAATGACATAAAACAAGAATAATTGAAAACCTACAGTGTTTATTCTATATCCATGGAAAGCAAGGTCATTTATACATAATCTATGTTATTTAAAATGAATTTCATCAAAATTCAGAAAAAACATTATGAATTTCAGACATCAATTAAAATAAATCTTCACACTTACAGAATTTATTTATGCAACATAAGGATGAAAGGTTAAAAACCTAGATGCCATGATCTCCATAAGCATGAAACTTTATTTGGTGATACAGGAGTGACTGTGAAGATCCTTTCTGGTAATTTAACACCATTTTATAATTATCAACCGGGTTAGAACCTCTTGGCAACATTTTAAGATTTGCAAACTGAGGAGCAATAATCATTGAAGATTAGGAATCCAAAAGGAAGGGGCAAAACAACCTCAATATAACGCTTTAAGCATGTTTACAACATTAATTGCTAAATAGAAACTAAATGCCAAATGTTTCATAAAGCTTCGGGCACAGTGAAAAAAGTCAAAACAATCATAGAATGTAAGAAAAATGAAGAACATGCACCACGTTTCATTTATTATCTGACAGTTATTATAGAAAGATCATATGAATTCTCTAGAGAGTTCCTGATAAAATTATGTGAGACAAAAAAGGTACAAAAAGGTTGGAAAGAACTAAAAACCCAAAACATAAAATTTCAAAAGGATGAAATAATTAAATCTAGAGGATGAGCCTTCCTTGTAACTTGGAATCACATGTTCAAATCTTGGAAAATAACATCTTCATTTATGGAGATGAAATTTGTTTTGTAGTTTTATAGAAATATATTTACAAACAATTAGACCCATGTTGGTAGGCAACACATGTATTGGGTTTAAAATTTTTACGAAATATTTTGATCTTTATCAGTAGCAACTAGTCGGCATAGAAAAAGAAATCACCCCATACTATATCTGTTAAATTGGAATAAAAAACTTGAATACCTTATCTTCCAACCATTGCATGCAAAGAGCACCAAGTTTATCATCAAAGAACTTTACACCCAATTGGCTTGCCAACAATGGAATATACTCAATAAGTGCAAGCCGAACCCTCCAATGTTTATCCTCAGCAAGTTCAACAATGGCTGGCAAGAGTGACTGTGATAGTAAATCAATGCCAATTACCTGGAAAAAAATAATTTCATATTACCAAAGACAATGATGATGTAATACAATGTGGAGCCCAAAATTAAACTCTCACTAGTTACTAGCAATGGAATATCATTGGTTTAGACTTTAGATGGTAAACTTCCTGTATCAAGAGTATGAAAATAAAAAAAGAAATCATTTACTTAAAGGCTGGAAAAAGAAACTATTTGCTTAAGGGATGGAAAACAACAAACTAGGGTGGAAGCATGGAATACGTCATTATTCATTTATAGTTGTTAAGCATCACAATAAATTATAAACAGGTTTTTACCAGGTGAACATGTTTGTTTAATAGTTAAGATCAGAAGTTAATCAACAAAATATTCAGTTTAAAAATACTAATGAGGTATTACCTCTACTCATTGGACCAACATATGGATCCTGATTTTATATGCTAGTAGAAACAAGAAAGGTAAAGTCTTGAATGAGACTATCGAATGGAGAAGCTTCTGTCAAGAAAATCATCCATTTGAGAAGATTAATGTTTAACAAGTGCCATGTAAGCCTGAACTGGTAAGAAAGATGATCTAAAAAAGTGGATGAATCAATCAGAAATGGCTTCATAGTGAAACAAAAATGTATGTTTCCCCATGAACAAGTCTTATTCGAAAAAAACAGTTAAAATTTGTTATGCATACCCCATAAATCTCAAAAAATCCATACCCGATTTACTTGATCAAGCTTGCTTATTATATTGAGACGAACATCAGGAACCTCATCCTTTAAAAGAGAGAGAAAAATAGGAAGAAGTAGTTCAATTGTAGCATCCTGCAAAAGTCAATGTTAACTCTACCTTGTAATGTTCAGAAGACCATTGAGTAACCAGAGCTCTCAATTTCATAAAAGTGAAAACAACTGGATGAAGAGTTAAAATATACAAAAATCAAGCATAAGAACAGAATCTTTTGCTGCTATAAGCTATTAAGGGAACTAAAGATTGCATGTGAAAAAGGAACCTAAGGGAATGGCCAGGTAATTCAAATGATTTTAGAAAGACACCATTTAACCTGTGTACAACATAATTAAGATTTTAGCCATTATTTTTTTGTCATTTACATAATGCATACGGAATTCTATGCATAAAGCAATGGGAATAAATGTGTTTAATTAACTCTGATATTTGATTTATATGCATAAAATGTAGAATACATAATTCTGTGGGCTCAGAATATGAAAGCAACTCTTACAACGAGAATTTGACAAGTGGCTAGTGGGCAAGGGACCAAAATACACCTAACCATCCTAAGGAAAAATATAAACGCATTTAATGTGGTGAAAAAAGCTACCTCCACGGGTCTTCATTTCAATTGTCATCTCATTGATAGCATATAAGCAATACAATTTGCTGACCTAAGTTTTCTTCCCATTAATTAATAATATAAGTGAGGAGGTTTGTAGTAAGCAAACAATGTTTCCACTAGTTGCGGAGGCACACCATTGCAGGGATGGGTCATACGACACACAATTTTTGAAAAAAAATCATTTACTTATACTATATTTATTCCTTTTTGCATTACATTGAAAAAAAATAGCATCACTCACTATTAACTATCAACCTAATTGAAGTGTAACAATTATTTTTATTTCATTTTGTCAATTTATCACTTATGCCATATTCATATCTTTTTATATCACCTTAGAAAAACATCATAGCTCACCATTAACCATAAACCTAATTTAAAACTCAATACCAACAGTTTCAATGCTTCATCAATGAAAGACGGTGAAACTATGAGAAAAAGTGAACAAGATGAAAGAGAAGATCAAAACTGCCCAAGTCCAGAATGAGAGTATTTGGGTTAGAATGATTATTCTTTCTTCTCAATTAAATTGGACAGGCCAGAGAATCTAAATCAGTCCATTGTAATTTTCGTCTTCATTGCATTTGTCCTTATCCCTTATCCTAACCCCAAACTAGCTGCAATTCAAATGTCACTTGTCTTATTTTGGGGGTCATCTACCACTCGACTCATTTATTATCCTGTCAGTTGCATCCAATAGCAGAATATGCATAAATAACTACAAGTTTTGTGGGTCATTTCTCTTCACTGAAGTGCGATCAAAATTTCTTGTATTTATTCCCATGTTAAAGGTGTTGCAGAAATATCTATCCCTTAACCTAATAGCAAGCTACCTGCACTTCTAACCTCAGCCCTCTTATTTTGGGGATCATCTCCTACTTAATTCATTCATCATCCCATAAATTGCATCCAACGGCTGCATATGCATAAATAACTACAAGTTTTGAAGGTTATTTCTCTTCACTGTAGTGCAATTGAAATTTCTTGTATTTATTACCATGTTAGACGTGTTGCAGAAATTTCTATGAATGAATAGATCAAATCTAACTGGAAAATAGAAAGACTCATGCAGATTATACATTTCTAATCTAAAGTAGCATGGTTTTCCCATATCTTTGGAGATAAAGTGAACCCTAAGATATTCATTGATCTTTGTTATGTCAGTAAAGTCGCTTCCTATTACTAAAATATTATCAACATACACCATAATGATGACTGAACTTGCTTTAGTGGTCTTAAGGAATCTAGAATGATCCACTACACACCTCTTAAGTCCCCCATGTTTAACAATGTTGTTAAATTTATTAAACTAAGCACTTGAACTTTATTTTAAGCCATAAATGACTTTCTTAAGAGAGTATACCATATTCTACCCATGAGCAACATATATAAGAGGTTGCTCTAATTGATGTAAACTGATATTCCTGTAAATCACCATACAGAAAAGTGTTACTTACATCCAATTGATGTTATTCCGAATTCTGATTATACCTGCGCTCTAATTTGAAATTCTTAGAAATTCCATGTTTTTCCAAAATGGATTCCCTGAAATGTGACTTTTTCATTGGAATTTACATTGTAAAAACTCGTATGTGTAATCTATTTGGAGTAGAATCATTAATGATTGTCCATTTTTTAAATTGAGTGGAATGTAGTTGATGAGATGGACAAATAAAATCATCATAAAGCTAGGCAAAAATATATATCTCGTCGTTTAATTTTAAAATGTAACAATAACTTTATTATTTTTATAATTTTAATATAATTCCTATCTTTCTATTAGGACTTTACTTTTTATTTATCAGATTCGCATATTATGACCCACCCACCAAATTTTCTGGTTTCCAGCCTCTGAAACTTTCTACACCAAAACAGAGAACAAAAGTGATTTTAATTGAAATCTGCTGGATAATAAATCTTGAGTATTTTTTAATATCTCATGGGAGAAAAGGAAAATATAGAAAGTTGCTCCAAATTTTATAAGTAAACCAAGTGATAAAAGTGTCATAATACCAGGTTCTGCATGTATGAATAACATCAATATAGAGGTGTTGGAATACAATTATCACGAATACAAATTTAAGAAGCAACAAAGAGCCTTTCAATTATCAATGTTCATAAGAAGCCTCAAGAACATCGAAGATGTTATGTCGCAACATACATAAAAATTTAAATGCCTGAATGTCAGTAAATAATTTTAGTATACTTTTGTAATGATTGCAAGACACTATACAAACATGGTTATGCAATTATGCATTCTTACACTTGTATTCCAAACACATGCTTGCAGTGAGAAAGAGAAGAAAGGTATCTAGAATCTGTCAGTAGCATCAGATGTTCTCAAAATGACATTCTACTGTCATAAGAAAGATCAAAAGAATAAAACAAATTTTTCCATTTTTTGCCTTTTCACATCAGTACCTTCCCTAAAACTGGTGCCATTCCCATGACAACTGAGGCCAATGCAGAACGGACATGTTGAGAAGAATCACCAGATAAATCCTGAAGATATGTTGCACAATCAAGAGGGATCAGAGCGCAGAATACTGAAGAAGAAATAGAAACAGAAAAAAAAGACCAGTTAGATAAAAAGTCCACAACAAATTTTTTGAAGCTGTGTTGTCTCATACCTTTACACATGGGACAATATGCTGAATTGCATGCCGGCGATCCAAGATCTGACAAAACTTTGTCACTTTTCCTGCAGCAGCTACACGCACCTCTGCTTCATTGTCACAAAGCAGTCGCACAAATGCAGGCACCAATTCAGACCTAAAAAGAAATTAAATACAACAACAACAATCCAAGCCATAATCGTTAGAAAATATTTACAAGAAAACAATCTAGTAATTTTAGATTTAAATCGAATAAACATGTAAAGAAAATTATATCAAACTCTTACAACATTGATTACTTAGATACAAGCTTGCAAAAAATTGGCATTAGTTTAAAAATAAACACCTGGTAGGCTCAGGACCAACTGCCTCACCGAGCTCATATAACTGATTTGCAACCATAAAACGAACACGCCAAGATTTGTCCTGTTCATAAAAAAACGAAAAATAAAGGAACAAATTAATTGCTTTAGTGATACCCTAGATCTGGGAAGAAGCAAAGCAATTTTAAATTTGGAACATCATAAATATAGCGACAACAATCATTCCTAGGTATGTTCATCAATAGTATGTATTTGTTGGGAAGAGTAGAACTCCTCTAAAAGTATAGACATTCATGTGGCTCTTTCTATAAGAAAGCCTCTATATAAACAAATACTACAACATATGGACTACATCTGAAGATCTGAATTGTCTCTTTGTGGCAAACAAGAAGAAGAGATTGAACATTCTTTGTTCCAGTGAGATAGTCAAAGAGATTTGGGTGATCTTGTTGCCAATGGCGATTCTAAGGGGCCTTTCCTGTGAGTCATTGTCAATTTTATGGGATTCCATTGCAGAACTTGTGAATGGGAAACTCACTACAGCCAAACATAGCCTTGCTAGCAGTTAAGGCTAGGTGTTGGACACCATGGGTTTCAAGCAATGGGACACTGTGCAGGGATGAAAAATTGCAGCCCCAAGGTTAGGTTACAGAGCTATCAATCTTCTCCATGTTTGGGAAACACGTTTGTTGTGAATTGTATATTTGGCATTGTACTACTTCATCTTTTGGGGGAAGCTCATTTATTAGTAAGATTTCATCCTTAATCTTTCTCAAAAAAATAAATTGTATAGGTAGAGACAGCTAGTAGGTACATACCGAAAACAGAAAATCAACATGTGCAATAATTTCAAAAACTTGTTATATCAACAAACATACCTGTGAGAAATTGACAATCACGGGGAGGATATGTGCAACACAGTCCTGGGGTTCTAGTAGCTTGCCAAGTGCTGCACAACCCTCAACGACTAATAAACGGACTGAATCTTGATCTGAAACATTCAAAAAAATAGACAACAAATCACCACCTTACTAACATAAACACAAGAAGAAAGTCCATTTTTAATCAACTGGTAACAGTAAAGAAAAACTTAGAAATGGTTTTGTAAACTCATGCATCTTAGGCTCTTTGGCTAAACTTTGAAAGATTCCCACACAAGCTAATAGGCGTTAGTAGCTGTCATAATTATGCCCCTCGGAAATTCAAAAAATGACATGATGTGGCTTTATAGCTGGCACCATATTTTATTAGAACAGCTGCATATAAGGGCTCCAGTAATTAGACCAAACCATTATAAATATTTTTGGTACATCTTCTATTCCATTTGACTACAAGTACAAGATCTCCATGAATTTTTTGGTAATAAAAAAAATGTTCAAAATTTAATGCATAGAAGATATGAAGAAAACAGATACCATCACTAGTTAAATCCTGAAATAATGACAAAATATCTGTCTTAAGATAGCTTTGTTCAATTGTAGCAGCAAATTGTCCCAGTTTAGTCGCTGCTGATCTCCTAACCATGGGCATATCATCTCGACACAACTGACCATAGACAGATCGCAATTCAGCCTTCAATGGATCTGGAGCACTTGGATATGGAATATGGAATAATCCACATGAGGAAACTCTAGTAGTAAACCACTCACCAGATGCCAGTCTCTACAACAAAAATGACATTAGGATGAACACACAAGTGGTTAGTAAGCTTCTGTAGCATTCCAGAAAAGAATTCAGGAAGAAAAAATTAAGTTCAAGGTGTAAAAGATGACTGAATTAATAAATTGAAAACATGGGACATCATTTTTTCTGGGTGAAAGGGGATATCCTCAGGTTGTCCTGCATTGATCATAATAAAGAGGAGTTATATGACCATTCCTGATGCTATATTTTTACAACCTATAATCCTTTCTGCTGGTATAAACAACTACATCATCTGGCTCTAATGTCATACAGATTGCATCAAGTTGTCCATTATGAAAACAATAATAGTTCAGAACTTTTTGTAAAAGTTAACTTAAAGAAAAATCTTTGCATATTAATTTACCAAGGTAATTTGTGCAGTGGGTTTTGTCCTACCTTATTAGTATTGTATTTGTGCTTTCCTTATAGCCTCTATATATGGAGGTCTTATCTTTTTTAGTAAGATCATTCAACTTCCACGTATTTCTTTGTGTCAACATAATATTACAGCTCAAATTTTGAGTCATTTCAAGAAAGATGTAGAGGGGGAAGAGTTAAATCCTGGCTGTCACCCTCCTTCCAACCATCAGTAGTCCATCATCGATGTCAAACTCCCAAGCCACTGATGTCCCTCTAGCATCCAACCTCCATGGCATGGCACCAAGGTGTTGTCTCTCCTCCTAGTTGACACGCCATCAAGCAACTAGACTCTCCTCACCACCACTGGCATAATACTTCTCTAGCCACACTATTGTTGCCACCTGCAATGCCCCTCCATCTAATGCCGCCAACACCCACACTTGTCTTGCTCCCATGTTGTGCCACAACTTCCAAACCAAATGATGCCTCCTATTAACATGTTGCCACTCTTCCTCTATGCCAAACAACTATAGTCCTCTTTACAATTGAACCCATCAAGGTTTTCAAGTGGAGAAGAAATGAGAAGAAGGCAAAGGAGGTGGTGTGAATTACATGTGCTTTGAAAAAGGATTAAAAAAAGAATGGTTAGAAAAAGAGAGCATGTAATTGGTGATAATTGATTTACCACTGTTTACAATATGGTTCTTCCTAAACTCATCTCATATTATTCATATGGTTGGTACTACTGCTTTTTGATGCCACTACAACTGACTTTCAGGTTTCTCTAAATGTTTGTCATTTTTAGCTATGCTTAAGTTTGTTAAAAAAAGAAAAAGTTTGTTAATTTGCTATTAAGTCTATTGCAAGTTGAACACTCTAGTTTATGGAGAAATGCTAGAGTAGAATAATATATTAGAATTATGTGTAGTGAGTTCAGTACTGTATTATTTGTATTGCATTTGTCATTTCCTTATAGCCTCTACAAATAGAGGCCCTATCTTTGTTAGTGAAATCATTTAGCTTCCACCTATTTCTTTGTACCCACAACCTTGATATTCAAATTTTACAAGAAGACAATGGCTCAAACCTTCATTAAAAGATGAGAAATGAACTACTATGAGATTGTGAGAGAAAACAAAATATATGCCTTCTCATTGGGGTTGATGCTTTACCTATTTGGAAGTAGGAACTGCTTCCAAGAAGTTGTAGATTATGCAGAAATTAGAGTCTCAAGTGATTCTTAACGCACTACCAACTTTTTCCTACATTTTCGAACACCTAATCGTCAATTGCAATATGGCAACCCAGAGACAAAACTTGTTAGGGTTACTCTGGTGTGGAGACTGTTTAAGTCTTCACGAGTGTGTGTTTTTATTGGGCCTATTAGGCCTAATAGCCTTTAGGGCAATTTATGCCCTAATGATGTACTATAAATAAGTGCTGTAACTTTGTAATCGAGTGTGAGAAAACTAATGAAACCACCAGAAGACGCCCATGGAGTAGGCTTCGGTTGAACAACGTAAAACCTTGTGTTGTGCTTGATTCTCCTTCTCTTCTGCCTCCTTCCCTAGTATTGAATCCCGCCTTTCTTTTGATTTAATCCCATCAAACTGGTATCAGAGCTTAGGGTTTAAGAAAAAAGGGGGATTAGGTCTGTATTTTAGGGTTTTTTCGCGCGGTGAACAGAAAATCTCTGTTCGTGCGGGTGCGAGCAAGCTGTGTCGGCGTCGTGTCCTCGAGGAGAGGTCACCCGACGTCATGCGCGAGGAGGGCGATGCAAGGAAGCCGTCCGACGCAGATCCAGAGCCGTCCGACGCAGGTCCAGAGCCGTCCAACGTCGGAACCGTAGGTTTAGAGCCGTCCGACGCCGAAACCGCAAATCCAGTCCCGTCCGACGTCGCAGATCTAGGGCGGTCTGACGCCGCCAAAGCTGTCAGACGCGAGGAGAGCCGTCCGACACCGCATCCAGAGCCGTCCGACACAGATCCAGAGCCATCTGACGCAAGAAAAGCCGTCTGACGCAAGGAGAGCCGTCCGACGCAAGGGAAGCCATCTGACGACGCAGATCCAGGGTCGTCTGACGCTGCCAGGGCCGTCCGACGCCACATCCAGTGTCATCCAATGCAGAGGAAGCCGTCCACTTCAAAAAAGCTGTCCCATGTTACAAGGCAGAGCCAAGAGGCGGAACTGCAGGGGAACACGAGTTCCAAGAGAGCTCATCGGGTTCTTTTTTCAATGAGGAGTGATACAGTGGTGTTACTAAAGAGGAAAAATGATAGATGACAAAAAGCTCAAAATTGAGAAATTTGACGGTAATGACTTTGGATACTGAAAAATGCAAATAGAGGACTACCTCTATCAAAGGAAGTTGCATGAACCTCTATTAGGAGAAAAACCTGCAGAAATGGAGCAAAAGACATGGGATTTGTTGGATAGATAGGCTTTGGGTGTGGTCAGATTGTCATTGGCCAGAAATATTGCTTTCAACATTGCCAAAGAGAAAATCACAGCAGATTTAATGAAAACTCTTTCAGATATGTACGAGAAGCCGTCTGCTTCAAATAAAGTGTATCTGATGAGGAGGTTATTCAATCTGAAAATGTCAGATGGTGGTTGCATGACAGATCACATCAATGAATTCAATGTCATCATATCTCAACTAAGTTCAGTTAAGATTAATTTTGATGATGAGGTCAAAGCCCTAATTTTGCTATCTTCTTTACCAGAAAGTTGGTCTGCAGTGGTAACTGGTGTTAGTAGTTCTCTAGGACATGAGAAACTGAAGCTAACAAATATCAAAGACCTGATTTTGAGTGAGGACATTCGGAGAAAGAACAACTCATAAGCAAGCACTTCAGGAGCAGCCTTAAGTGCAGAATGCAAAGGAAGAAGTCAACAGATAAATGGTGGCAGAAACTACTCAAAGTCCAGAGGAAAAAGCAAGGGCAGGAAGAACATTACCTGCTGGAATTGTAATCAGAAAGGCACTACAAGAATCAATGCAAGGCACCAAGAAGGGCGCAGAGCAATGATGGAGGAGCAGCAAATTCAGTATGTGAAGAAATTGCAGATGCTCTAGCTTGTACTGCTGATAGTTCAGTTGAATATTGGATTCTAGACTCAGGCGCTTCATATCACTTCACTAATGTCAAAGGACTGCTGAGAAACTAAAGGCTCATAGAAAAAAGGAAACTCTACCTGGCAAACAATAGTGAATTAGATATTGTGGGAATTGGTGATGCTTACGTCAAAACCCACAATGGTGGCATATGAAAGTTAGAGAATGTCAGACATGTCCCTGGTCTGGCAAAGAATCTGATCTCTACAAGTCAGTTAGATGATGCAGATATGTTTATCTCACATGGAGGTGGAAAGTGAAAGGTTTCCAAAGGAGCCATGGTAATTGCTAGAGGTAACAAAGTTGGCACCTTATATGTTATCCCTAGTGATGAATACTTGGCTAGTGTTGCTGATTCAGTGGGAGCAATAACATTATGGCACAGAAGATTGGGCCATATGAGCAAGAAAGGGATGGAAATTATGGCAATAAAGGGAAAATTTCCAGGATTGAAATCTGTGGAGTTAGAATTTTGTGAAGAATGTGTACTTGGAAAGCAAAAAAAAGTGAGCTTCTCAAGGAACTCCAGGTTGCTAAAGACTCAGAGACTGGAATTGGTACATACAGATATGTGGGGACCAGTACCTATCAAATCCCTAGGAGGCTTAAGATATTATGTTACCTTCATTGATGACTGCACCAGAAAGGTATGGATTTATTTCATCAAAAATAAATCTGATGTATTTTCAGTATTTAAGAAATGGAAAACTGATGTTGAGAATCAGACTGGTTTGAAAGTAAAATGTTTGAAGTCAGATAATGGTGGAGAATACACTAGTCATGACTTTAAAATGTTCTGTGAAGAACATGGAATCAGGTTAATCAGGACTGTTCCTGAGCATCCTCAGCAAAATGGAATTGCAGAAAGGATGAACAGAACTCTAAATGAAAGAGCAAGGAGCATGAGGTTGCATGCTGGTTTTCTCAAAGAGTTTTGGGCAGATGCTGTTAGCACGGCTGCTTACCTGATTAATAGAAGACCCTCAGTTCCTCTTGATTTGAAGATTCCAGAAGAAGTATGGTCTGAAAAGAAAATAAACATTCACCATTTGAGAGTGTTTGGATGTGAAAGTTATGTTCACATCAGTAATAGTGCTAGGGACAAGTTAGATCCAAAGGCCAGAAAATGCTACTTCATAGGTTATGGAGGAGCAGAGCTTGGTTATCGTTTCTGGGATAACCAAAACAGAAGGATCTTGAGAGAGAAGGATGTATCATTCCATGAACAAGTGTTGTATAAACACAAAGTAAGAGTCGGTCAGGACACTACAAAAGATCAATCTCGTACCAGTTGTGAGATTGAACTAGAGGAAGCTCCAACCAATGGAAGTGTTGATCAGGAGACAGGTGTCATTGAAGATGTCATTCCTGAAGAACATCCAGGAGAAGAGGTGGTCCCAGCA
>JAMKPZ010003877.1:0-40605 GCA_024699675.1 Amphibolis antarctica | reverse complement strand
TTTAATAAATTATTCTTGTCACGAGATCGAGAAATATATATATATATTAAAAAGACACTTTAAAAATTTTACATGGATAATGCAAAGATTGTAAAATTGTAGAGTTAAAGAAGAAAATGAGTAAGCATTTTACTGTGAAAGACTTTAAGTCTTATAAAAAAATTCTTGACATAGGAATTAAAAATTAAGAGACATAATTTTTAATAAATTATTCTTGTCACGAGATCGAGAAATATATATATATATTAAAAAGACACTTTAAAAATTTTACATGGATAATGCAAAGATTGTAAAATTGTAGAGTTAAAGAAGAAAATGAGTAAGCATTTTACTGTGAAAGACTTTAAGTCTTATAAAAAAATTCTTGACATAGGAATTAAAAATTAAGAGACATAATTTTTAATAAATTATTCTTGTCACGAGATCGAGAAATATATATATATATTAAAAAGACACTTTAAAAATTTTACATGGATAATGCAAAGATTGTAAAATTGTAGAGTTAAAGAAGAAAATGAGTAAGCATTTTACTGTGAAAGACTTTAAGTCTTATAAAAAAATTCTTGACATAGGAATTAAAAATTAAGAGACATAATTTTTAATAAATTATTCTTGTCACGAGATCGAGAAATATATATATATATTAAAAACTCACTTTAAAAATTTTACATGGATAATGCAAAGAATGTAAATTTTTCACTTGTAGTTTACTTCAAGTTAAGTATCGAATAATGCCCTTTTATAAATGTGAATATAAAAATATATTCCTTGACAACAATTATTGTGCAATCTTGATTAAATATGTGATTAATGTATTTTATGGTCAAATCTAGTTGAAACTTCATTGTCTCGTTTATGACTTCATGCTATCCTTCAATTTGCATAGTTGGATTGAGGATTGTAACAGAATATATATAGCCAATTTCAAAGGAAGAAGAGAGTCATCATGCTGCAATTTTTTTGTTATGCAATTTGAAGGGTCAAAAGCGATTCGTTTGGGTTAAAATTTTGTCAACATATTAGGAATGAGGAAAGCTTCCTTCCTTACCAAAACTTGGGGTTTTTGATGCAACATGGTGATTACAGTTTTAATTAATTTCCTAACATATAGATGTAGCTAGGTTCGGTAATCTATTATATCACTCGTTGTATTTGATGTGAATTGTTCTAATATTAATCGAAAATACATTGATGCAAGTTTCAATTCCTTTAATAAAATACTAGAAAAATTAAACACATTTGTGCCTACTTTTGACTATATATATATAATAGAGGATTTTAAGTGGACAATTAGGTCCCATATATTTTAACCTTGGCATCTTGAAAATTTAATTTTCACATAAATCATTGTGTTTTGTACTTGTGATTTGCATTTAAGTTTGTTTATATATAATTATTGATCTGTACTCTATTTCACCGATGAGAAGAACATCATTCGAAAGATTAATTAGATTGTTCTCAACAATTAATATATAAGATGATAAAAACTATAGCTTGACTGTGGCATACCACACCTACACCTACTAATACTCCATATATGCTTTTTGTTAGGCCATCTATTCCCCATTCAGCATCTCCAATCACCCTTCTCTACTAGCTAGCTAGCGTGCATTATGAGGCAGTAGGATCCCACAAGTGCTGTGGTTTTTTTCTGTACTTGTCTTCAAGAAAACCTGTCTTCTGGATGACTGTATTCATCAATCACCTTTTCTCCCACCTTTGAGGTAATTAGGATTACCTTAAAGTCTATGTATATATATTACTACGACCCATCTCTTCAAAGATGGATGTTCAGCAATAAAGTCACACCGGCCGAGGCAAAGTGGTAGAGGTGGAGGCAAGCAGCATTCTCATCATACTTGCAGATGCATCAGATATATATATATGTCACTTGTGCTTTAATTCGATCTTATCTCAGCCCTCTTTGGTTTCCTTAAGAAGCAGCTAGCGTATTAGGTCCTGAATGCACATGTTTCCTTTTCATATTTTTCTTCTTTATTTCCTTCAATTCCTACTCTTCTGCACCAAACCTCTAAATGTGTGCACATATATATACGGTCGCCTTTCATGTTTATTGCTTGCGAAGCATTGCCCCAAAAGAATCCCGCTGCCTGCAGCTTGTGAATTTTGGATGTTATTTCTTGTTATTTTGGTTTTTGGGTTCGTGAGGAAAAATCACGAGCCTGATTTCCTTTGCTAGATATGTTAATTTTCTCTTTGCTGAAGCTTAATCGGTATATATTTCCTACTGCCTTGCCACTTTGTTTTGGTCTGGGTTTGCATATATCAAAAAAACTGCTTTATATATATATACCCTTGTTTATTTCTGCAAAATTGTTCCACCTGATTAACTTTCCTCTCTCTCTCTCTCTCTCTCTCTCTCTGTGCGTGTACACCAGTGTGTGTGTGTGTGTGTGTGTACACCAGTCGAACCACAAATTCAACTTCCTCCTGTCATGCTTTGTGAGATCCGGCCAAGAGCCGCAAACAATGCCACAACTTTCATACCATAGAGGAAATGTTGAATGATTCACATTGTGCACCAACTAACCTTCTTCTGGTTTAATTGTGGGTGCAGGCAAGCAATATATTAATTGTGTATGGTGGGTGGCCGGATCGAGAAGATCGATGCAGTGGACGGCCGGATTACGCCCTTCAGGTATGTGATCAAATCATGATTCTGTTCCGTGCAATTAACCCAAGTGGATCGAAGTGCATGACTCGATCGCCACCGACCATGCACGAAGGAACATTGCTAATGGTGGCCGGCCCTTCGTTTTGCATTCCTTCATTTTATTCGATCATGCGTGTTGGTAGATGATGGACTTTGTCTGGACAAACTTGTCCACTAAAATCTTTGGGGGTCCCCAATCCCCATTCATTTTGTTCGACCATCTAACCTCCCCACCGCTTGTCCAAATCATATCACCCCGGAAAGCTTTCCGCATTCGAGAAAGGAAAAGAGAGATAATCAAAGAGGGTGCTGCAGTTTGCGCATTTTAAAGTTTTTCCATCCACCTTTCCGGACGAAATAAATGAAAGTTTTTCAACCGCCATGGTGTGGTGTGGGGGGTCATGGAACCTCGTGTGCTCCTTGCACATCTGTGCGAGTCCGATTAGAAAGGAGATGTCTTCTTCTTTTTCTTTTGGTGGGGGGGGGGGTGCGATTAGAAAGGATACGCCTTTTTTTATTTCAGCGAAAAGGAGGCATCTTTCGCAACAGGCCGATGAGATTCCTGTTCCCCTGTCTTCTCCACGCCCAATCTGAAAAGACGTTACTTGGATATAGTGCTGTGACATCAGGACCCATTTCTGCGCTGGCTGGATTTGCATGCACGGTGGACTGTAACAATAATCATGAGCTCACGGCCCATAGCTTGTTGGACGGCCCCGGCGTCCATTGGATGGTGTACGTGTCCCATTATACACTAGAAATTAAAGATAAAAGGCTATTGAGTTGTCATCTCTTGTCCCGGAAATGTACAAGTATGGACACTTCCAAAGTTAACTAGTCTGATCAGAGGTGTTAATAGGTGGTGTTGAATTGATATGGGAACATAAAAATTACTCCTGTAATTGTAATAATATCGAGTTTTTTAATGTAATTTTTTTCTTTTTTTATTAATCACGTTAATATTAAAAAATATAATTTTATTATTATATTACTTTATTTAATGTCAAAATAAATTTAAATATTATAAATATAGATTCTTGCTGTTGAGTAACCTAAAAAAATCATTTTCTTGTTTGATGAACACAACTCAAGAGTTACTTTTTTATACTCTTAAAAAAATTGTACTAAATGCATCTATAGTCTAAATTTTTCTAGATTTAGTACTATTTGTATGAACAGTCTAGACATTGTTTATTTAGATTTGTGTTGAACTTTGTCAAGACATGGTTTATTTTTTTAATTATTTTTATTTTATCAAAAATTAATATAATATCAATATAATTTATAAATACTAACAAAATGGCTAAAGGTCAAATTTAAATGTTACTATATATTACCATTGACAAATTTAAATCACCAAACTATATAAAATGTATATAACTTAACAAAAGTATATTTTAAAAAATAAAATTTTAAAAAATTAAAAAATTATTTTCATATTGTGTCATGTTGAAAATAGACTATGTCAAAAATGCAGTTAAAGCACGACCCATCAAATTATACAATCTTGGTAGATTGTAGATCATACTAGGTTGTGTAGGTTTAATTAGGCATAGCCTAATTAACACCTTAAGTAGTTCATATCGTCACCGAGTTTGTAATTCAATTTTACTTAATAATAGTGGTGCTTAATTGTTTGTGCAGAAGTTGCATGCATGGAGGCATGTAAAAAAAAGACTTTTAAATATTTAAAATCTATATAATACGTGGTAATAGAAAATTTATACTATAAGATTGAACTAGGATGAATAAAAATCTCAAGTATTTATGATAAAAGAATAACCTTAAATTTATAAAGAAAATTTTTGTTTACCTAATTATATTTTATGATTTAAAATGTTTGATTGTAAAGTACGATCATGTGCAAAAAAATGAATTAATGTTTTAGAAATGCGAATCTTAAATAAATGAGCAGTAATATTGTAAAGAATGAGTTAAAAATGATTTTATTAAGAGTAGAATAAGAGTTGCAAGAATTGAAGATAAGATAAGAGAAAGTTAGTTTAAGTATTTATTAGGATTTGTTTGTGTACATAAAAATGATAGAAAAAGAAATAACAAGAATTTAATAATTGATGAAAAATAAAAATGATGAGATTTATAAGAAATTATTCAAAAGTGGTGACTTTGAAGATCGGTGTAAAAAAAAACATTAAAGGTCATAGCATTGATAGCTTCTACATAAGTTGAATAGTAGATTTCTCATGTATTCACAATAAGAGGCGTTAGAAATAGATGTTAGGAAATCATACTTTATTTCCATATATTAGAAAATTATGAGAAAATAATTTTTCATCATTTCCTATTAACACAAATACTATTTAAAATCTAATCAATGGGAAATGACTTTCCCATGATTTTCTTTAGCACCATTTTCTAATGCATAAATATCTTAGGGTTTGTGTTTTTGAAAAGTATGAAAAATAATAAAAAATTTGACTTATTATTTTTTTTCATTTTTAATTAGTTCTTGTACTTTTCAAATGTAAAAACTCCTCTTAAAAGATTCATCAATTAATTAAGAAAAAAGAATTGATTAATTAGTATAAGAGAAAATAAAAAAATAGCGGAAGATCTATGACAAGAGGCAATTATAAGATGCGTCGATCAAAAGATGCATTTGGTTAGAAATTAGGAGAAAAAAATTATATTTATTTAGATGAATCAAAAATTTGACCATAAATATAAATATACGTGTAAAAAATGAATTCATGTGAATGATTGATTGTATATAGTAGAATTATAACGTGAATTGTCATTGTTGTTGCCAACTACTACACGAACGAGTTGTTTTCATAGAAGGTCTGGGATCATCAACAAGAGGCAATGAATTCCTCGCCATTGTTTAAGATTTACATGACGGAAGGAAGAAATGAAGTACATGAAACTTGGGGTTCTGCCTGATACATTTTACACTGAAGAAGCAGTGAGGTATGGCTCCGTTGATACACCCACTAAATTAACACAGATGTGCAATTTTGTCTTATCCCTTGCAAAACCTAAACCTGGCAACCTGGAGTTAAAAGACTGCGTTGGACGACCATGCAGAACAGTGCTGTCGGATGGTCCACCTGATCTCCACATACAGATCAACAATGTTAAATACCAACTGCATAAGGTAAAGATGCTTATTTCATTCCAAATTCCATGCAGTAGGAGAATTTAATATTATTGACTTGTGTCGGATAGGAATTAGTTATTAAATAATATAAGATTTTAAGATCAATGGAAAATATATATAATTGGCCGTTGATTCACATTTATTCTATTTTTAAAATCGCCTATCTTCATTGTTACACTGTTTGTCTGGTGCCTTTCTTTCTTATGTATTTCAACAATAAATAATGAATTCTTAAGTTTGAAGAAGAATATTTCAAGAGATATAAAATTCAATACAAACATATCCACAACATGTCATTTTCAATTTGAAGAAATAAGTTAAACAGAATGGGAATAAGACTACTTCCGGAATAAATGGGTCATTAACTAAAGAAAACAAACGATTGAAGAGGCATTTTCCATCTTGTTGGAGATCAATTGCTTAACAGTCGTATCATAAATTTTGCATCCTTCAAAACCAGAATGGGGATTGATTGAGAATACCCACCAATCCACAGAAAGACATCAAGTGCAATTTGACTTGAATGGGGTCAGCATTCATGTCATTTTTCACAAGTTACAGTCCATAACTTTTTTCATTATTCAAGAGTCGATGAATCTGTAACCAACCTGATCAACATTTTATCTGTAACACGGAAGAGAAAAAATTTCCAACCAGATCAGAAGCGATTGTTACAACCATAGACTATCCAAGTCATTTGATTTCAACCTTCTTAACTGTAGTTTCCGCTTATTCTGAAGTGTGGCCTCCTACAACGCCTATGTTCAGACACTGACGACTCTGACCAATCTGCTCCCATACATCTCCACGACATCCCAGGAGGTGAAGAAGCTTTTGAACTCTGTGCCAGGTTCTGTTATGGGATCTCCATCAAACTCAGTGCGCATAACTTCGTCCCAGCAATTTGTGCAGCAAAATACCTACGGATGGCAGAATCAACTGCAAAGGGAAATCTTGTCATGAAACTTGATTCCTTCTTCAATTCATGCATCCTTCAAGGTTGGAAAGATCCCATAGTAGTATTACAAGAAACAAGAAAGGTCATCTCTTGGACAGAAAATTTTGGCATTGTAAGCAGGTGCATTGACACGGTTGTTCGGAAGATCCTGACTCATCCATCGAAGGTTCAGTTCTCAATCTGGTCCTTTACATATTCCGCACAGCAACATTTTCTTGTATATCAGATATCATATATCCTTTTTTTTTCTCAACTCCTTACCACATACAGCAGGTTACATGGTCTTACACTTACACAAGACCAGGCTATGACACGCAACAACAGAGACCAGTCCCTAGGGATTGGTGGACAGAGGACGTTTCTGATCTTGATCTAGACCTCTTCCGTGCAATCATCTCATCTGTCCGATCATCAAACCAAGTCCCTCCACCATTAATTGGAGAAGCACTCCATGTCTATGCATGTAAAAATTTAGAAGATCCCTCTGAGCCATTAGTGGGGAATTCTGGTCCTACCACTGAAGAAACAGTGACAAAACAACGTCGTATTCTTGAATCCATAGTCACGATGATTCCCATTGAATACAGCTCAGTTTCTGGAAAATTCATTCTTAGCCTACTGAAGACTGCAAACTACATTGCTGCCTCACCTTCCACAAAGGCAGAGCTCGTACGCATGGCTGGGCGTCATCTGCATGAGATGACAGCAAAGGACCTGCTCCTCCCATCACCCTCAAATTCAGAGTCATATGATACTGATCTGGTGGAAGCCATACTGGAAATATTTCTGATACAATATCGCCGTCCCATGCCAGAAGAAGAGACAAGCAGAATGATGTCATCCATGATAAGGGTAGCCAAGACAATTGACTCTTACTTGCAAGAGATCTCATGTAAACAAGATGTACCAGTTTCTAAGATTGTCGAACTTGCAAGATCATTGCCAGAGTTGGCCAGACCCAAGCATGACGAACTGTATCATGCAATTGATATATATCTCAAGGTAAATTACAAAATCAAGCAAAAAAAAGAATATTACCTGGTTTCAATTTCCAAATTCTGAATTTTTTCCTTGTATGGTCTTCAGGAACATCCAGAATTAAGCAAAGCAGAAAAGAAACAGCTTTGTCAAATACTGGATTGCCGTAAACTGTCTCATGAAATGTGCTTGCATGCCATCATGAATGATCTCTTGCCCGTGAGAACTATAGTCCAAGTTCTCTTCATTGAACAGGAGAAGCTAGTCACTAGGAATCAAGCTACACTTCATACAAGTCAAAGTCTCAGGGAGATGGAACACAAGGAGCAAAGCAATGAGTTTTCAAGAATAGGGAAATCAAAGTCACGTTCAGATTCAAAGGCCAATAAGAAGAAAGGTAAAGAGACTAGTGAGGAGGAAGGGCAAGGAAGTAAGTCCAAAGTCAACAAATAAGATGTCAAGTTGCAGGAGAGTTTTCATGGTTCTCTTTCATGGCACACATTACGCTCTTTTATCCAGTTAAAATGGTTAATGATTTTTGTCTTTTGCATTTTGCAATGTACCTATCATTTTTTTGTTTGGAAATCTTGGTAAGATTGGCTATAGCTAAAGTTGAAACGAAAATGTCATTTCCAGAAACCAGGGAGCACTTGTTTTTGTAGTTTATTCATCACTAGAGAATCATTTTTAAATGAAACCATCACAATGCTTGTCACACCACAATTTAACAAGGCATGACAATCACCACAATATTAAAGGAATTAGTTTTTTGTAGAAAAGAAAAAAGTGAACATGTCTCTTTAATATTGCAAGGTTAAGAAACCTGTAACAAGTTCTACAAAAAAAGAAAAATCCAAGGAAATTCGTAGTTCAAAATCCAAAACGAATATCCATTGAAATACCACTAATACAACATCCACAAATATCAATAATTCCATTCACAATGAGAATGGTTCAACCCCTACATTATAGTTTTGTTAAAGTTCAACACAAACAAAGATAAATGCTAAATGTGAATATAATTCTCAAAGCTCAAACTTCATGTAACATGATCCGTGCTTGGATTAGCAAGAGAAGGCCACTTCAAGGAAAAAGTATAGTAATCTGACCGAAGTTCAATTTTGGTCTAACTTGAAATTTAGGCTTCGTTTAGGAATGAAGTTTATAAAGATTTTTACTATATGAAGTATATGTTTTAACAAACAATATAATAAGAGTAAATATTTTCACTGTAGCTATCAGAGATAGAAATAGAAAATAATTTTTTTACCTTGAAAATCATGTCGATCTAAAAAAAAAGTAAACTCTAGGCTTACCTAATCTATTGACTTTGCCAAATAAAGTTGTAACAGTTTGATCAGAGTTCTACAGGAAGCTCAGTGGTCTAATTGGAATTCAATTTTAGTTCAACCTGAAGTTCAACAGTTTGATCAAAATTCAATTTTGATCTAACCAAAAGTGCTATAGCTTGATTGACGCTCAATACAATGTGACTGATTGATGCCGTCAACTGGTCATGTCAATTTTTGCAAAGATACTAGTGGAGGCCTCGGGCAAGTAGTGTAGTCGTCCAATAAGACCAAGCAGCCCAAGCAGTCAGACTACCTACTAGCAATGCAACCGAATGTTTGTACGGTAAAATTGATGGATGTTATCAATTAGCAGAGTTCATAGAGTGGTTTTGATGACAAGCCTATTGATGCAATCAAGGATTGCGTTGATCGAGACAGTGGCAGTCATGAGAGGCTTTTTAAAGGCTGTGTTAGGTGTAACATGGTGACAGATCGTAGAGATTGATCGTGTTCACTGCGGGAAGACGAATCTCACATGCACGTGAAGCTAATGGAGTCTAATAAAAGAAAATGTCTAATATGACATACATTAACTTTTAAAAATATATGGTATAATTATTCTACAAATCCATATTTATTATTATTATTATTATTATTATTATTATTATTATTATTATTATTATTCCAAATGCCAATGGTTCAAAATTTCGCATTAATTATAATTTCTCTTGGCTGCGGCTGCATTTAATCCTTGCAATAAAGCTTAAACATTCATAAATGACTAGTTGGAGTAATTATGTACATAATACCATAGTTTAATCTAATGGATTCATATGATAGCTATACCATAATTATGCAAATTTTCATCATAAATGCTCATACTAAGTTAACATAGTGACACTCAACATATGTAGGACTTTGATTAATCAAATTTCTAAACAAAAGCACACGCCTACTTCACAAAAAAAAATGCAAATGGTACTCAATTAGTCACAATGTTCTTTAAATGCAAGGTAATTCATCATGATTTGATCTACCAAACACCTTATGCAGTAACTTGCTGAATCTACACCAATTATCAATGGATGATATTTGAATTAAAAATAGGAGGAACTTACTCTTTTCCCAAGCAGACGTTTAACTCTCTTTTTTCACAATGTGAGGAGGTCCAACAACCATCCAACCTTACGAAATATTGTCAGTCCTTCACTCCCTCTTGAGGACATCCGATCCCACAAGGTGCACCCACCCAACAATTGCAACTCTTCATCTCCTCCATTCGGCCACTACTGCATAAACCACAAATTGATGACCTCCCAAGCTGTGAATTTTTACATGATGACAACACCAACAGCACAGTGTGGCAACAGTGTCGTCAACCTCATCTCTTCGGCGGCTAGGGGATGGGAAGGTGGACTGCACAAAAGGGGAAAGGTTTTCCTTATACCCTTTCCTCAAAAATAAATGACTCATAAATTTATTATTATTATTATTATTATTATTATTACGTTACAATGCCCACATTTAATTTCTTTTCACAAATGAGATAGAATAGATGCAAAACGAGCATAAACTCCATTGCGTAAATGAATCTCTGGTAAAGTTTTGCTATGCTACTATTGTGGAATTACATGCATTACATTAAAATATGCAATCATGATCGATGTGGAATTCAAATAAAAACATAGATCCAGCGAAAATCATCAAAAACAGATCAATATAAGAACAAAATTAGTAAAAAAAAGCCAGAATTTTATATGATCAGGCTGCTTTAAACCATAGCTAACACTTAGATCGTGCAGAAGCATGCTTCCATCAACATTTGACACTAAAAAAATGAGGCCCTTGGACTCAAGGAAGAAGTGGAACTAATACAAGTGACAACCCACATGAGCACGAACGTGGATAGGGTCACGAAGGAAAAAAGAAGAGAGGATGGAATCCTGCATGTGTTTAAGTTTCAAGTGTATTTTATGAATGTTTAGCATGGATTTTCAATTAACATGTAGACTTTATATATAACAATTCAATATAAGCTTTATTGGTGTCCAAAAAAATTTCACAATGAAATGCATAGCTATAGAATTGAATTGGACTTTATACGTATGTAATGGACTTTATGTATACTCTTAAGTCTCAACTCAACCCAATTGAAGATTTTCACTACACTATCTACTGTTGGTACAACAATATTATCATGCCATTTATCACATTTAGGGGTCCAGTGATGGAAAGACCACGAAAAGGGGCTGGTGGTTGTGGTATCTTCTCTTCACTCTATTTTAATATCTCAAATTATTGAACTCGTAATTAGAATTTAGAGCATAGAAGAGTTGGCTTCCATTAATTAATCGGAGGGATTCCACACGAAACAGGGAATATCCATGTGAAAGCATTGCCAAAAAAAACAGAGAAGATCCACAAAAATACTACTTATGGTGAATGCTCTGTACATAAATACTGAAAATCCGAAACAAATGGTCTCTGTACATGAATCAAACCTCGAGATGAATGCTCTACGAGAGAAGATCTGCAAGATTGGAGGTCTACGCAAGAGAACATCGACGCGAGAATATGAGGGGATGTGCGCCCGAGTTGAAAGGAGGTGCGTGTGGGACGACAGGGTGATGATCTGAGCATCTGCAAGGAGCCGGTGAGGGTTTTAAATTTTTTTCAATTTTTAAAATCTCTTTTACCATTATTATTATATAAATATTAATATATTACTTTTTATTATCTAAATTATATAATAATTTAGATAATAATAAAAAATTATAATTTTTATAATTCTACAACTTAACTCTATCTAACAATCCGAAATTAAAAAAAATTACCCTCAAACACACCATTAGTAGTAAATTATAATTTGTGTAATTTTTAGTTATTTTTGTAAAAAATATGTTTAAAAAAATTATATTTATAACGTGCAACTTATGATTAAAAATATTCGACTTCAAAAATTGTTTTCGATAAAAAATATATGTAGCTCGAAAATGCAACAGAAAACTTCTGGAGTCAGTGAGATTTTGAAAAAAAACGAAGGCATTTTGTTTTTCTAACGTGTAAGTTAATTATTATGTAATCAATTGTCAATAATAACGTAATTTATGTGTTTTTTTTTGTTAAAAATCAAGAGATATCATTGGTAGTCCCATAATGACCCTCAACCAGATATTTTGGTAGCGCAATTAGAAGTGAAACAATTAAATACATGTGGCTAGATTTTGAAAATATGACCAAACAATTTAACAAAAAAAATTTTACTTTCTTTTAAAATCGTAATTGTTTGTAAAATTTTTTTATAACTCGAAATTGTTTGTCAATATGCAGTATTGATCGATCTGCTTGCATGAAAGGAAATAAATGATAACTCGAAATTGTTTCCCTAATTTTACGATGACATTATTCTTTTATTACTTACTAATATATGGAAAATTTTACCAATTTTGTTTTACATGAAGAAAAAAATATAATGCATGCCTTTTTTTATAACTTTTTCCTCTCTTTTTTCTCAGTTCCTCAACTTTGCGACCTTTGTCTCATTTTGCGTTAGCGAAATCACATTAATTGCATAAATTGGAGGAAATCTCTCGTGGCTAGATATTAATTAATTAATTACCTTGGTTTTATTTATATATAAATTCCATCTTAAGACTTAAGTACGTACCATTTCAACGTTCAAGTAGAACTTTAATTTTTCACAAATTATACATTAAATCAACGTGCAGGTTCAAGACGTACACTTCTATATATCTCGATCGAGATCACACAACGTACTTATATATATAAAGATTACATGAAACTCACGATCAAACAGCTGGCAGAACAGCTAGCAGACATACATATTTATTATTTTGCAGCAACACATGCAATTTGTATTTATTTAGATTTAGGTACGTGGTATTATAATATATATATTCGTTCCTTGATCGGAGCATGCGTGGGCAGTGGCGTTGAATCCTCAGTGGCACCAATGCTTGCAGTGCCTCTTTCCGTCGCGGTAAGCGTAGCCTCCGCAGCACCAGGTATACACGTCACAAGGACACCAGTGCGAGCAATGCCACTTCCCGCCGTACCAGATGTCGCCGCCGCAGCACCACTTGTGGCTTCCACCGCCATGCGCCTTCATCTCACCTTAATTCAAACGAAATGATCATAGTAATAATAATAATAATCATATCTATATATATATATATATGGTATATATTATTCTAGATGACAATCGATGGAAAATGAGGTAAGAACATAAATATATCAATTCCAGCATATACGTACGTACCAGAGGTGGATTCTGCCTGCACCTGTTCATCGGTGGCGAGGACATGAGAGGAGAAGAGCAAGACAAGAGTTGCGATGGTCGCAGCAACGAGGGAGACGGGAAGTTTCGGAGCCATTAATTATAATTACGCGCGTGCACTGGGAACAAGATCGACTTCAACCGATCGATGTGAACGTATATACGTAGGAGGTGTGGATTTGGTGTGGAGGTGTCATCCCACCCTAAAACCCTATTTATAGATTGTCTACACGCATGCATGAGATCGAGTACTTTAATCTTCGCAATATATATATATATATAAGTAAACAATCATCGTGAACCACTTTACCATAACTTTGACCTCTTGGGATGTGTTCTTCCTGTACAAATTAAAGATAAGATTCTGCCGCACATTGATAACGCATGCAGATCAAAAACCAGCGGTGGGTGCGCACGCTTCTCTCTCTCTCTCTCTCTCTCTACATCTATATATATATATATAGAGAGAGAGAGAACATATGTTTGAGATATTGTTTGAGATATATAATAATTTTTTTTCAACTCTTTACTCTAATTAAAGAACATATGCTTTCATACTTGAGGAAGTTGATGAATGCATACATGCATGGCTTGATATGTGGAAAATTTATATTGTACTAATTCAAACATGCTTTAATTGATATACGTGGAGTAGGTGTACTCTTAAAGAACCTTCAATTAATTAATTATATTATTGACCGCCCACCGATGGGTTTAGGTATTTGGTGTGGGTTGTGATGGATCGGGTGGAAACCGAGACGGTGGGCTGATCGGGCTGGGTTGGTAAGCAGAGACCGTTTAGGTTGGGTTAGGTTTCGAGTTGGTGATGCAAAACATTATTGTTTTAAGGAAATTATGTCTTTTTTTTCGAAAATTTGATCTGAAAGATTATGTCAATCATAAATAATGGAACCTTTAATTGAAAATGGAGTAGATAAAGATGCACATAACTAAAACTTGTAAATCCCTTCACTCCTTGGAGGGGGTACCTGAGCGACTGATCGAGGATAATGTCTGCCATCGTTGGATCACAAGTTTAGGCTGGAGATTAGCCTTCAGAAACAGAATTTTATATTTTCTGGAATTTTCAGAAAAGGATATTAATGACGGTGGTGGAGATTACTTATTTTCTTAATTTCAAGTTGTGATTTCGTACTACCGACAATGAAAACCTGCGCGGAGGTGAAAATTCTATTTAATATTAGGCCAAATTGGAGTAGGTCGATGAATGTCGAGGTTTTTCCTAATTTAGTGCAACTTGAGACAGGTGATAGAGTAGCTGTTAGGAAAAATAATTTTACATCAAAAATAATAAAGAAAATTGATATTTTTATATTATTTGTAAAAAAAAATTTATTACCTAATTAATTCTAATAAAGTAAAATTTATACGATATCAAAGTCAATTAATATACATAAGATGTTATGTATAATATTCTAATAAAAGACTTGGTACAGATGAGAATGTGTTAAGAAAAATAATTTTATATAGAAAATGATAAGTAAAACTTAAATACATACTTATATCATTTATAAATTTTTTTTACTAAACAATTAATTTTAATAAAGTATATCCACAATAACAAAGGTTGACATGCCTTTTACGAAAATATGTATATGGCCTATTAATCTTGAAATTAGCGTGGTCAAGAGATTAGATAAGTGGCACATGATTATCTTGTGAGTGGCACATGTTAATGGATTAGATAAGTCGCACATGACATGGTATCAGGTGTCTCGATCTCATTAGAAAAAACGCTGTTGCACTGCCGTTTACACGTTCTGGATCACGATTGTCTCATCCAACCCAGTTCACTCCAACTTCCGAGCGTAGAGAAAGAAGCAAAACTCCGGCAATCTCGCCCTGGTACTCACCGAAGATCTGCTGGAGATGATCTCCTTTCCCTGGCCATCTCGCTCCGAGCCGTGCTCCGGCAGCATTCCCGGCTTGAATATAAACAAGGCATGGCCGGTGCCCGGCGTGCCAAAAAGCCAATCATGCACGTCCCAGAACACCTGCACTGGCATCCTATCGATCAAGATCGTTTGGTTCCCCCGGAAGTTCCACAGCAGGTTGCCCACATGTATGATCACAATGCTGTCGACGCTGATCCACATCTCCGGCTCCGTCGGCCCGGACATGCAGCTCTCAACCACGATGTCGTGTTCCTTCTTCCACCTCTCGTCGAACCTAATTAATTAATCACGACCTTTACCTTAATCAATGGATCACATCTTAATTTCTCTATATATATATCACTAGCTAGCTAGGTGTATACATACGCAACGTACTACGTACGTACCGTTCTAATTAATTAAACTGGTGTATATACGTACGTACGTACCTTGCGCGAGCGGAGAAGCACTTCTTGCCGAACGCATTCTCTTGCTTAGACACCAACACTGCGTCCACCAAGGAAGGTCTACACTTGGTTCTCTTGTATGCTTCCTTCTTGCAGTCTCCGAGCACCAACACCACCTCGTCGAGGTACGCCATGGCCACGTAGTAGCCACCCAACGGCTCCGGTCGGTGGGAGAATTTCGCCGAACGGAGGTTCCAGAAGATGTCGACGTGACGCCCGCAGACGTTCAAGGGCTTGTACCCCTTCTTGCTCCAGAACGGCCATGGCTTGAGATCGACCTTGCATGTGACGATCGAGCTAACGTCTTCGACGACGTCCTTCTCCACCGTGATGGTCAGGGAGTGATTGATGAGGTTCTTGCTCCACGTGACCGTGACGATGTACGTCGTGCTGGCGATGCGGACGTGGTAATTGGAGATGACGGAACACTGGGAGTTGCCGGCCTTCGTTCCCGACGGCTCGTCGGAGGACCTGGCTGAGAGAGAACGCCGGGTCGATGAGGCGGAATGGCTGCTGGAGGAATCATCGAAGGATTTGGTTCTCATTGCACGTCCCAGAGATTGCGCCCCTCCTGCTCTGTATATGTTATGCTCTTCGACTTGTTTGTCATACACAGAAATCGCGCTCTCTAGCTCTCTGTCTGTCTTCGATCGGGCAAAAACAATGAAAATCTCAATTTTCACTGCAACGACGTTTCCTTTCAGTGATTCGGAGGATCAATTTGAAACCTGTCGATTGCAGAAGCCAAGTATGTATCTCGATCATAAGATCTGATCGATGATCAGTCTTCTGCCAAAAGAAGCAGATAATTAATTAATTAATTAATTAACAAAGCGCACGATTATGTTTCCTGCATATATAATATCCCAAATCCTGAGAAAGTCAAAGAATGGAAAAAAATTCCAAGGAAAAAGATTAACTGTTTTCTTTATCATGCATGCCCTCGAATATATACTACCGTAAAATTGCAGGAGAGATGGAGAGTTCTGTACATGGAGATACGTACGGTTTGTTTTCTTCTTCAAATTTATGACCTTCTCTTCGATCTTCAGGTAGATACAGCCAAATTTTGATGTAATGCATGATCTGTGAACCTATGATTAACAGGCCCAAGATGTTACAGGGGAGAGGTCAGATGATTGGCTGTCAAGGGTTGCCTAATTTGGTGCAAATAAGCGGTAGAAAGATTGTGACGGGAAACCTCCATTCCCCTGTTTAGGAGGATAGTTCCCCCTATAAATAGTATGATTGCACTACAAGGGCTCGTTTCCGGCTCAGGCTCTGTTCTATGTTAGAAATCGATAATATGCAGACACTAAAATAAATAAAAAAGCCATGCTCTCTCTTCTATGCCGTTACCATCATCCTCAAATCAAAGTCGGAAACTTTCAGCAATTAATTTGTTGTTTTGAACAGAGCACTCTTAGCCTGCTTGATTTCAAGATTTTGAATGTACTAGCTCTCACACTGACAAAGGTGGATTCATGGTGAATGCTACCAAACATCGAGAAAATAGTCTGACATCAAGCAAATGAGTAAAACTAGATTTTTATATCACTCACAAGTCATTTCTTATTAGTCAATTGATTTTAATTATATAAATTCCATATGTTATGCTAGTTCACGTATGCTAGCTATACATAAGATGTGTCTTACGTATAGGGTATTTTAATGAGAAACTTACAAACACGAATGTATATTGGAAAAAATAGTTTTACATTAAAATCAATGAGTAAAGAAAAAAAACTTAGTAGCATATATTTGAAAGAACTTGAATTGATAAGCTCCAAAGGAATGTACAAGCTCTTCCGCTCAAAAGAAGAAACTCGATAGTTCTGTCCAAAACAAAGAAAATTGCAGACGTTCAGCTTCAAGGGGATTTCCTCAATCTGTCATTCGTGTCCAGCTTTTCTTTTATCTAAACGTATCATATTAATCAATTGTGTATATATAAATAACATATGATAAGACATGCGATACCTAGGGATAAAATTAAGAAAGAAGAAATTAAGAAGACCCCATTTCTCATTTATTCTCAAGGTTCTTATTGTTGTTTTCCCAATAGGATTAGATTAATTTTTGATTAAAACTGCTAAACTTCCTGATGTCATGTTTAGCTTTAAAGCACGCTACATCATTAGTTGGAAAGCGACGAAAGCTAGCTGTGTGTGGTACCGATATTTCTAACTATCAGGTTATTTATTGTGAACCAAAAATGCTTACAAGTGTATTGCAGTCTTTATTAGATGGCTGAGATCTGCATGATTGAATCAATGAGAATACTTTGAGCCAAGTATTTGGGACGTACGGATGTGACGATAGAAATTGATTCAGTCATTCAGTGAACTATCTCCAGATAAATCATGAGAAAAGGCGTTTGTACCATGGAATGAGTTGTAGTTTGAAGTATTGATTTGTTGGTCCATTCTACAGACTATGGTTTGTTTGATTTTGTTTTCATAGAATTTCATCATGTAAGGTACTTCTTGACTCTTAAAGGGGTCGTTCCTTTCTAGGATACGTTTTTCAACAGCACCCATTCATTAATAAATTTATTGCAACCTTTCAGGTCCCCCCCAAGGAATGCGCGCTTGAGAGATTATGCATATATTGATCTCGATCTCTTGGAAGCGTTTCAACGTACGTCTCTCGACGTATACGATATTAATATTTTTTTATTCTTCCTGTTTAATTATTACCTATAAATAACAATTATTAAAAAACCCATTGGACTCAAGATCCTCGTTATTTTATGAGTCGGAAAAAGTTTAAATTATTATAATTTAAACTTACAGGTCTAAACTTCAAACTATCTGGCAGAAACGGAAGCCAGTATGCGTATCGCTTCGTCAAATATGACACTATAGATTGCCCTTGCGTAAGGGTTGCGGTGGTAATGGCCTCATCGCACGACTTGCTAGATTTGATTTACGTTACGAAATGTTTTTTTTTTGTTGGGTTGCAGGTGGGAAGATTTGTAATGTTACGTTGCGGAGTAAATCGTTGTTGCATGCAAGCATTCCTTTCCATATATTTTAGTAAATTAGGCAACTGATACTTTTGAAATATTAATTAATGAGATCTTTGAAAATAATTTTTTAAAAAAATATCAATTTAAGATAATTTTATTGTGTTTGTAAAATTTAAAATCAGAGATATGTAAAAAGACTTCTTAATTATTAAAGGGGTTTGTACCTTTTAAAAAAAAAATTTAAAATGTTTTGTATCTTGAAAAATATGAAAAAAATTTAAATTCTTACGTTAGTATAAATATAAATTTTTTTATCATTTTTTATATATTGAATCGAGAAAATTTTTACAATTAGCAAAAATTTTATTTTGATGCACTTATGATATCACGTATCTTGTTCAATTTCTCTAAACTTATATAATTACATATAGAATATGAAATTATGTTTAAAATATTAAAATATAGAATATTTATAAATTTTAAAAAATAATTTTTTAAAACTTTTACGATGTCCACAAATAATTTTAAATTTTTTTTATTTTTTAAATTTTTATTTTTCATATTTCGTACACAAACCGATCTTAAATATCACTCGTTTGATGTCTGAAAATAATGTGAGTAGATTTTTGAATTTTTTTTCTAGATCAGTAGACCCTAATTAAAAATAATAATAAACAAACGGGGCACCCTGTTTCCTGCAGGCAAAAGGATTTCTCTCTTCCGCGACGCGTTCTCCTCCACGCTGGTTGACAAGGCCGTGAGCGTCATCCACATCGCATGACAGCCAGACTCGTGGGCCCCAAATTCACTGCCACGTCACCATACCGACCCTTATCAATTGTCGTCTCCGGCGGGTCTCCCTCTTCTCCCGACAATCCACCATACCGACCCTTATCATGTCTGTTAAAATTGAAAAAGGTAAAATAAATAAATTATAATTATATAATAAATTATAAAATAAAAATGTATACGATAATTAAGATAGGTTAAAATTTATGGAAAAGTAATTTTACAATAATAATTTTGTTATAAATGAAACATTAATTAAAAATAATAATAATATTTATAAACAAATAGATGAAGATGGACGACCGTGAACGGCGCAACGTCCGATTCGTCCCAGCTCCCTTTGTGATCCTCATCCACTAACATGTGATGGAGACCTCGTTTATTTTTAATTTTATTTACTGTAAAATTAGTTTTAAAAATAAAAAATAATAGAATAAATTAAATTAAATTTTATAATAAATAATTAAAAAATTATATAAAATTAATTAAAATCGAAAATAAACGAGACCGAAAGCGCAAACGCCGATCTCGCTCTCCTTGCAGGGAAGGCAATACAAAAACAGGAGCACCCTCTCCTTACTCCCGCCACCACCAACACCGATAACACGGCGCGGGAAATCGAGATTTACCTCCCAACTCCCAAATTTCGCCTCCTGCAAAGGTCGGCCTCGTGCACGGCATTGGGTTTTGATCGATCCTTCCTGTGCCATCTGCTCTGTAGTGTTTTTCCCTTGTTTTCCGTCTTAGTTCGGCTTTCAATGTGAGTTATCTTCCAATGCGGAGCGGATAATGATTTTGGTTTTCGGTCGGCGGCGTCCGCATTCGTCGATCTGTGGCACCTGGAGTATCTATCTCTGGATTTCGTGAATTGCAGTTTTTCCTGGTTGGTTTTCGGTCGGCGGCGTCCGCATTCGTCGATCTGTGGCACCTGGAGTATCTATCTCTGGATTTCGTGAATTGCAGTTTTTCCTGGTCCTCGTTTGATGTCTGGGTACAAGGCTTTTCGATTCGACGGGTTTTATCAAAATTACTGCCTTAATTAAAAAGAGTTTCAATGCGCTGGATCGCGTCCGATGATCACGAAGAAGTTGCGATTTTGTATTCGCCTTCGATATTTGATGAATTCATGCGGTTGTGATTCGTGAATGCCGCATTGACAATTGGAGTACCTTTAGATTTCGTGAATTCCAGTTTTTCTGGTCTCCGTTTTTTTTTTTTTTTTGGGCCTAGCCGCCTAGAGATTGGACAGATGTTATCAAAATTTCTGGATTCAGTAAAACAGAGTTTCGGTGCCCTCGACTGGAATAATAATGAAATTGGGGATTTCGAATTTTTTTTTTGTAATTTGATATATACAAGTTGAAAGGATTCTGATTATTTTTATGTGACCATGTGCAGGGAAACCGTCAGACTAAAATACAATATATTGGCACGTTAAGCCAGAAGATAGTGATTTTTTAATAAACAGAGTTGAGTTTTATAATTCAAAAATAAATTGTCACGTCTTTTAGTAAAAATGCCGCTTGTTCTTTTTTTTCCTCCCCTCAAAAATTCTGCCATGTTTTTTCCATCAAATACAAAAGAATTTCCGACTTTCATGATTTAAGTCGTGATCTAATACTTCACACAAACAAGTCATTCGTTTTTATGCCTGTCGTCCATCCCAGGTTTCCATATTGAGAGTTCTTGTTGAAAGATATCAAGCACTTCTACTTGGTGTGCACACTAACCACGTACTTCGTTTCTGGCCTCTTAGAACATAATTTTTCCGGATTTTGGACTAATTACATTCATTGCCTTTTCTCTTTTCGATGATATTATGTTATTACATCCTGTCACATGCGAGCACGTACAATATCATAAGGATAGAGTTCATGTCAACTCAGAGTTTCTGCCATCTCGTTGCCATTTATATTGTAAACTTGCTTGTGATTTCTTTTTCAAAAAAAAAATTACAAGTGTTTTCTTTCTTGAGTGGTGCAACTTTTTTTTTGCTACAAAATATAAAATTCATACCTTTTTGGTAGGCTTGCCATTTGAAAGATTATTGGAAATTGACGAATGCCATTTATTGAAAATGTTAAAACTGTTATTTATTTTTTCTGTTTTTTTTCCTCTTCCATTACTGAAATCTTCAAATGGGTTTTACGTCAGCTGTAGATCTGCTAGAGTCTTCAGCTAGGATCCATTTCTCAGGACTACACATGAATGGGTTGGACGAGAGAAAATATGAGATAGAGCAACCCACAACTTCCACAAACGTAGAGATGCATAGGCAACCGTTTGTAATTGGTGAAGAATTGCTGTGAATGAATCTATTAATCATGAAATTACCTGGTATACATGGATTTTCACGACATTCGTCTTTGGCATACCTTGAGACTTCTGCAGGTGTTGCGGGAGGTGCAACATCAGGGAAGACCACTGTCTGCAACATGATTATGGAGAAGCTTCACGATCAGCGTGTTGTCCTAGTTAACCAAGTAGATCCATTTATTGTCCTTAGGACTTAGGAGTGATTTTGTGAATTCTTGCAAATTTTATACGTTAATTCCAAAAGAACAGAAAACTCTGTGGCAATAAGATTGAAGAATATATGTATGGCTTTGGTATGTGTGATCTGCACATTTGTCCTCCATGCCCTGTTATATGAATTTCTCGTGAGTATAGGGAAGCCATTTCCATCTCTCATTCACAGAACTCAGTAATTTTGATTCCCAAAAGGATGAACAACCTATTTCAATTTGTAATTATATTTGTTTCATCACTGGATGCAATTAGCATAACACCATGAATAATCCTACATAAAAAATATAAAGCCATAATGACAATTTAGATGGCACTTATGATTTAGTTTATCAACAATTGATAATTCATAATGCAATAGGAGCTTATTTGCATGCCATCTAACATTGAGTATGTTACTGCAGGAGTCTTTCTACCATAACTTAAGTGTAGAGGAGCTAACAAGGGTTCATGAATATAACTTTGACCACCCTGGTAATTTATTGCCTGCTCCTTCTAGAAAATGATCTGCTATCAGCTTTAAGTGGCAATTATATTTCAAATCACATAGGTTGTTTTTTTGTCTCAATTGTGCTATGTCATCAAAGGTAAATAACTTTAGGTATTGTGCATGAGCTATGAAATTTTATTTTATTTCACCATAGATGCCTTTGACACTGAAAAGCTGCTGCAATGTATGGAGACCTTGAAGCATGGAAAGCCTGCATATATTCCAAATTATGATTTCCGGTTGTATAAGAATATCTTACCTGTGAGGAAGGTACAACTTCTGCACTAGTCCTTGCTGATACAATGTATTGTTTTTTATAAAATTTAAGTCGTAGGCTTCGTTTGATAGGGTCTTTTTTAACTTTGGGAGCAGAAAAAAGTAGTTTCTTCAATTTTTTATATCAAACATTCTTTTAAACATCCTTTTGAGCTCCTTTTGAAAAAGTTGTCTTAAAAATTCCCTATGTCATCATTATGTTGAGAGTGATTTTTGGTTTAAATGAAAGTCATACCAAACGAAGCCATAGTATCCTATTTTTCCACAAAATGTCCCATTGCAAAGAGAATGGATATATGAGTTCTCACTATTAGTAGGTCATGTTTGTGTCATTCTCCTTGCTAAATTTAATCAACTCCATGCTACTAATTCCTAAATGTCTTAGTTCATATGATTTCTTTCTTTTTATTCTGGCTGAATAAGTGTGCTAGCTGGTATGAAAGCTAGTTTACATCCTTCTTATGTGGCCTGGCTTAGCCTGAAATTTTCCGCTTTTATTTTTACATTTTATGTCCTTATGATATATTCTTTGGCGGTAATCTTATGGATTGTGGCAGGTTAATCCTTCAGATGTTATAATTTTGGAAGGCATTTTGGTTTTTCATGATCCTTGTGTTCGAGATTCCATGAACATGAAGATTTTTGTTGACACTGGTGAGCCCATTAAACTTGCATTTACCTTTTGGACAATTTTTGAGAGCATATTTGCTAAACATTAAATTTGGCCAACAAAACAAAACGTGTCTGTCTTTGTTGGGTTATCAATAGATTGGCGAGTCAATTAACTTTGAACTTCCTTGTCTTTCTAAAACAAGATTGACTTTGTTTGGTGGAGCATATTTATGTTCCCAATCACATGCCACTTCAATTAACCTTTTTGATCTTTCACATGCAATGCACATATACAGATTCTTTGAAGTGACTGAGTTTATGAGCTTCATGTTTTTGTTTATTGTTATTTCTTTTGGAATATTATACCATTTCATGTTCGTGGGCTATAGACATCATAGCATTTATGTTGGAATAGTCTCACATAGACTAAACTAAAAATATAATATGCACTGATATAGAAATGTATCCCCATCCACTTGATGAAAAATGATTGTAAAACTAATAATATAATAGACTAAACAAGTAATTTTAAGTTAGATGTTTACACTTCATCATAGTATTATGGTAAAAAGATCTTAATAAATCTATATACTTCTGCTTGATGAAAAATGATTGTATAACTTAAAAAATGTCACATAAAGTGGAAGTGTTTCCGCATAGAAGGTTGATATAAGAATAAAACATGCATTAATATAGAAATGAATTCCTTCACTTACAACTAATTAATTTTGAGTTGAATGTCTACATTTCATAAATTTTGAACTTATATGCTATTTTAGATTTTGCTTAATGATTATGATCCTTGTTAGTGCATTAATGGTCTTGGAGTACACATTCAACATTTTCTCTTGTCTAAGGGAAGAATTTGATAGACACATCCCATGTCGGATACATCTTCCTTATTAAGGGAAGCTTCATATGAAACATTGGATCAACATTTATGTAGAGAATTGCTCATATATCCAATAATATGTACAGAACCATGCATATACAACCAGTGATTTTTGTTTTGGAGGAAAACTTTGTCAAAATTTATTTAACTGCTTATAAACGTGGTATATAACGTTTGTAGTCTTCAATTGACAATTATCAAAAATTTCTGTATTTGTTTTAAATTTATATGCAGATATATTTGAAAGTGCCATTTTTTGTTTGGTATTACAATAATGTGTAACTAGTACTTCTTGACTCTGTGATGCCTAGGTATGGATACAAGTATGAGTATCAACATGGGTATCAATATAGATTCCTCAAAATTTCAAATTAAACAGCATGGATACAGATATGATCACATGAGTATTACTTTTAATGACGTGAATTTTTGACAATAACAAATACAAATAATTTTTGAAAGATATGTTAGTTACGATACATGTTAGTTATGATATTTTTATAAAATAAGTCAGAAAACACAAGCCACAATAAACCTAAAATACTAATTATAGTATGTTGATTACTAATAAGTTGACAAACATACATGCATAAAATGTTATTAATGAAATATGTTCATTATTCATCAAAAAGTACTAATTAGATATTCAATTGTGACTTGTAAATTACAAAATATTGTAGGTGAAAAATGGTGGCTGAGGTTTTTGGGTGGAGAGGAGGGTGACCAATAATGGCTAGGATTTCTATCCTCTCTTTCTAAATCTCTTACACTTTTGACTTTCAAAACCTGTGTTCCCTACCTATATTAATATAATTTTAGCAATGTGGAATTGTTAAGAAAGAAGAAGAAAAGAAAGGATTGAATTGATTCATTAACAAAGTAGTAATAATTTACAAACCACCATATTTTCAAAAATGAGGAGAGTGGGTTTAGTAGCTTTTAGATAATAAAGAGGATATCTCCAAAAAAATTTATTTTTTCGGATAATAATTTTCAAAAAAATTTAATTTCATTTAAATATGGTAGTAAATTATTGCAGATCCCACTTGTCCATTTCAAAATTATAAGTCGTAATTTACCAAAGTATCAATACTGATTATTTTCTTATGGTATCACAAAATGTTTTGGTGGATACTTAATATTTATATTACTTTGGTATTATGAGCATGTACAATGATTACAACTGTGATATGATTTGTGTTATGAATAATTTTATCACAGTAATTCTGATTTAAATACAAAATATTTTCATTAGTATTGTTAAATTTCTTGTGCTTGAAAACTATTGTTATATTTTTTTCTATAAAACTTTATTAAACCCTAGACCTGCATGACCCTTCTCCCTTGCACCACTTACCTAGGTCTCATCTTATGTTCCAATGCATGGTGAAAATCCACACCCTTATTGTGATGTTTGATAACATAGCGGTTGTTGATCAAAGAGGTGGATACATAGGATGACAGTGGCATGGCGACTATTGATCATAATGGTGACAAGCATAGATCTAGGTGTGGATATTGACAAATTTGGGAGTACAGGAAGTTGATTAAAGAATAGAATTTTGAGAAGGGATTAAATAAATGCATTGTGTGTAATGGTCATGTTTATAATCTTTAGATCTTGATGATGATGACACGTGTATGGGCTGGCATGGATCACAAATGCAATCCTATTCTATAATTAAATTCAAAATCCCTAGTGCAATATCATGTTCACAATCCTATCTCCCAAAAGATTGCTATTATGATCTCATGTTGACGTTTGCAATCAGGATCCTATAAATCCAATGGGAGTGAGGAAGTGTTCTTTCTTATCCCTAACATAGATGATTTTGAAACTACCAAAAATTAAAACTCTAGTCTGTAAAAATGTGAAACTAAAACCAATGCAGTTGTAATATTGAAACTAAAACATGTAAAATCATGAGAAGAAAACATAAAAATTCATAAAACTAAAAAAATTTTAGAAAAACATTTTACCTTAATTAGTATTTTGAGGTAAAGTGTAGATACTTTTCGGGTCATTTTCAACAGCACTCCAGTGGATTTTTTCCATTTTTATTTTTATCATTAAAGATACTCATAAAAAAGGAAAAAGTCATACCATATGCTTTATTTATGTATGTGAGTGCATCAATTCTGCATGATTCTGTTATGAGTCTTATGATATTTCTCTCTTGTCCTTCCAAGTCATTTGTATACTAAAATAGAATGAATATTGATTGTAAGAGACATCAGATAACAATAAAACATGTGCAGTGAAATTGGTAATGCCTATAATTTTCACCCTTGTTTTACTCAACTTCTATTTCTTTTAGTTTCATGATCAATACTTTCCAGTGCAGATGCTGACATTCGTTTGGCAAGGAGGATACAATGTGATACAGTTGAGAAAAACAGGGATATTGGAACTGTTTTGGATCAGGTTAGTGAACAGAATGGTACTAGTACTAGAAATATAGTATTTTTAAAAATTGAAACTGATGCAGTTCCAGATCTTGCTCAATATATTGTTTTGGGTGCATCTGTATGTAACTTCCGTACTGATTCAGTAATATTTCTTATACAGTACTCAAAGTTTGTGAAACCTGCTTTTGATGATTTTATACTACCAACAAAGAAATATGCTGATATCATCATTCCCCATCGTGGTGATAATCATGTTGCAGTTGACCTGATCGTGCAACATATTCAAACCAAACTTGGACAGCATGACCTCTGCAAAATTTATTCTAATCTTTTTGTTATTCCATCAACATTCCAGGTATAAATTGTCTCTATTTTTTTTTCAAATTTCAAAAAAAAAAATTTCATTTTGCACTTGGTTGTACTTTATTTCTAAACTTGGGCATTTTCCTGATGAAGTTTGGTTGCACTTTACGTTCTAATCCTAAGATTTCTTGGTTCTTTCAGATAAGAGGCATGCATACCCTAATACGTGATGCTCAAACAACAAAGCATGATTTCATATTCTATGCTGATCGTTTGATTCGCCTTGTAAGTGTCCTAACACTTCCATGTGTACCAGCTATTTACATTGATAGCTAGATAGTAACTGAATTTTTTCACAAATAGGTTGTCGAGCAAGGCCTTGGTCATCTTCCTTTTGAAGAAAAGCAGGTTACCACTCCAACTGGTAAGGAATAATTTTGCTCATTGATCTAGTTAAATTATTTATTTATTCCAAAAATAGGAAGAAATTGACATAAAAATCGTTAAAACTCAAAATTATGTTCTTTCATTGCATGTATTATTTAGTTGCTTTTAAAGGTGGTTCTATAAAAACATATAAACAAATCTTATTAATTTCTCCTTCCAAATTTTCCCATTAGAGAGTTGACTTTCCAAAAGCTGATCTCTACTAAAGGGAATAAACATCATGCAAATAGCTAGCACATTGTTGAGCTTTGTTCACTTTTGTGACCTGGCAAAACTATTGTTACAGCATGTATCTCTCTAGTTCTTATCAAATTTTTGAAATTCAAATATTTCAATTTCTGGTATTTACCAAAAAGTGTATTTCATGTTGTTAGATAATATTGTATAATAATTCTAAAAAAGTTTGCACTTACATATATCAGAGCAACAAAATGCATCTTACCAATATAAGGCATAATATAGCAAGGAGATACCTTGTTAAGTGTATGTATACTTATATAGTATCATATGCAATTTAGATACACACCTAGTACTAGTTCCAAAACTTCAAAAGTCACATTGCTTCATATAAAGTTGAACTGTTGTACAATATAAATTTTATCATTTGATTTGTATTATTGAACTTGAAGTTGATTTACATGATTATATGTGACTATGTGGTATGTACAAAAAAACTAAATGATTTGAGAAGTACTAAAATATCAAACCAATTTGTATTGTTGGTTCTTTGCAAATATTGAGGTCACTCTTCATTGGGTATTCAAATATTTTGTTTAATCATTAGTGAATATTAAATTCAATGAATTTTTTCAAATTTGGACCATCTTATCTTGCCTGTCATAGAAATCTAGTTTATAACTAGCAAAAGGACTGTTGAAGTGATCTGTACAACAATTGTCACCATGATCAAGAGGTGAGTAGCGAATCGCCTATAATACAAATAGGTGACAACACAACAGAGAAGAAAAGGTGCCCTAAATTTTATTCAATGGTTAGGGTTGCTTGCAAATTAAACATATATATACACTTAAGGGTAGATTTAGGTAAACGGAGGATTCGAGTCCATTTACAGGTTAGAGAAACAAAAAAAAAGTAAAACAAGAAAAACGATAAAAGCTAACACTCTCCCTTATATTTGGGAGAAAATGTCCTAAACTCCTGGTTTACATAGAAATTTTGAAAATAAAGGACAACCTAAAGGTTTGGTAAGGACATCAATAACCTGATTATTAGACTAGATGTAGAGTAACTATATATTGCTAGCTAAGAACTTCTCACGTACAAAGTAGCAATCTAGCTCAATGTGCTTGATTTGCTCATGAAACACCAGATTTTTTGCTATTTGTAGAGCCGCCATATTGTCACATTAAACACTGGATTTTAAATTGTACTCTAGCTATTTCTTTCTCATTTCATTAGGTAGGCCTAGAAATTGACGGTGCTTCCTATCATTTTCAAGAAGCTCCATAGTACTAAATATGTCTTCCTCTTCAAGGTCTGGCATGGGAAGTTAAATATGTTCTTACTTCGTTATTGTCTCGATCATTCCTTTCCATTATTTCAATTTTTTTGAACATTTGTATTTTTCTTTCTTTAGCTTTTGCCACGCAATCCATGAATCTTCCAATATTTTACTTGTGTATTCTCTTCAAAAAATCTAGAAAGTGTGATATTGACCTCCTTCATTGAGTCAACAATGACTTACTATGACCTGTATATAGTTGTGCTCACTTCCTTTTCTTTCTTTGAATTAGTTCGTCATGTATATTTCTTAAAGAACCTTCATTTATTTCTAAATCACCATATAAAGGCACATGACTAGATGATGCCTTTCAATTCTCTACGTGTTCCACATTGTAATCATTATTTCTTGCAAAATCTAATAGGGCCATAGTAGATGATTCTGTTATGACATTGCTCTCAATATAAAACATAGTTGATCATAAATTCTGCATGCTTTCCCTTTGCATGCAACATCCTCTAGGTGTTTTTGTAACAAACATTTCCAAAGTTAATGTTATCTATGAAGAAAATAAAGCATATGTGAAAATTTAATTGGAGTAAATTTAAAAATTCTAACCTCTACAAATTCTTGTCAAACTTCTTTGGAGATGTCCATACAAGTGTACAACTATAAACATAATCTCATCTCCATTCACTTTGATTTGTAATTTTGGTGTAGTTGTTATATTGACTTCGTCATGTCTTCATTCGCAACTCCTCATTTTTCTTTTGAATATTTGAACTGGTTTTGTCATTGTAAGTTTTTATTACATTTGCCCATGTTTCTGTTCTAATCTTTCCATCTGACGTTTTTCTATTTCTAAATTAAATGGCATCACATAGTATGTCTAATATAATTTCATCTGTTTTTGCACTTCAACTATTGTAACATCTACTAGGAATTTTATTTTTTTAGAACAAAGCCATGTGCAAATTTCAAAAATGCATTAACATGATTGAATATGAATAACAATAACATGAATATGAAAATATGGAGATAAAAAACAATAACTGCAAGAATGGAACGGATATCTACCAAAATTTTCAATGCAAGAACAAAAACTTTGAAAAAGTTAACAATTTTATTTACTTTTTACACTTTCAATTTTTGTGAATTCCAAAACTTACATAAATGCCTAAATTTTCAATTTCATTTGATTCCATCATGTGCACAAATATCTTGTCAAAGAATTTATTTTCTGTCATTTCCATTTTCTATTAATTTCAGATTTTTTGTTTAACTGCTTTCTTGTTAATTCTACATGCATAAACGGGTCATTGCATCTGAGGAATGAGGGCCCTTCCTGCTATGATATGAGACCCTAAGGTGTAATGCTCAAAGTTGGTTTTTCATCAAAGCCACTATTGTATCTTAAGTAAAAATATTGTTATAAATATTCACAATATTTTTTATTGTAGACATCTAATTTTAATCATAAATCTCAGGATTCAAAGTTCTGCTAACTCCTATTTGTCACCTCTATCAACTCTCATGTTCCATAATCTTTGCTGACTCTTATTGGTCAATCGTGAAGTTTTAAATCATATGGCCCATAAGAAGGATCCATCCATAAAAAGGAACATGACAACTACACGTCCATATTCACCTAACTAAATAGAATTGCATGCATTTAGATACCAAAGTAACAAAACCACCAATTAGTAAATGGTGGTCTTTTGGACTTTTTGGATATTAATCTAACGGACCACGCAATCTTCCATCAGAAAAGTTAATTTGAGGGAAGATGCAACTGAATTTTGCCTATAATGTAAATTGCTATTTCCTGTCTCAATGTATGCTTTCTCAGCATGATTTTTGTAAGTTCTTGAACGATCTAATTCCTTTCTTTGGCAAGAAGACCACAGTAACACCATAGGGGTTTGTTTTTCTAGTTTCAACATTTTTTTCCTATTCCAGGGCAATTAAAGATGAATACATATTGGGATTTATTTTGAATTTTTGCAATACCTCTTTATAGTGTTCACGTTTGTGGACATCACATTCTCTTATGCATTTATTAATGTCTCAGAATGTCCATATATCATCATAATTTTTATAAATCAATACAATAATCATATTTCAACATATCATTATTGACCTTTTTACTCAATTTAAATGACCAATGTCGCATTTTTAATAAACAAGTTCATCAGATGGTAACGACCTCAAGAAATTTGATCTTATCATTTGTAGCATCATATGCTGCTTTTGTTGTGTGCAGGATCTGTATATACCGGAGTTGACTTTGCTAAAAGACTATGTGGTATCTCTGTGATTAGGAGGTGCTCTCTGATTCTTTATATTTATCATTCTCATCCATTCATTTATTTTTTTGATGATACCTCTTCTAGTTTTTGTTGCTTAAAATCTCACATTTAGGCCTGGAGGCAGCTTGGCTATATTTCTTCCGTCCATAGATTTATTAACCAGCATTGTTCACTTTTGTCATATTGAATTATGTTGTCAACAATTTAACTTCTATAGTGGTGAAAGTATGGAGAATGCACTCCGTGCATGTTGTAAAGGGATTAAGATTGGAAAGATCCTTATTCACAGGGAAGGAGATAATGGCCAGCAGGTCTGCAGAAAGTTAGAATGTTCTTCCATTTACATTTTTCTTTCAAATAGGTAGTCTTAATATTTTACATTTTTACAGCTTATATATCATAATCTGCCAAAAGACATTGCTGACAGGCATGTACTTCTCCTGGACCCAATATTGGGCACAGGTTTGGTTCTTGTTTGTGTAAATGTTGTTTTATTGTAACATCCTAATGTTGTTTTATTGTAACATCCTAATGTTTAGTTCTACATTGCTTAAAATAAACATTAGTGTAAAATTATATTATACAACCTCATAATTGCATATATTGGTATGATAGACAAATACTTCCAATGATAGATGAACAATTTGTATTTTTAAAAAAGCTGATAATTGCATAAAAAGTGTATCATGAAATATAGTAAGACATGCAAAATCTTGGAAATTGGTAAATCATGTTATTTGGAAAACGTGGTACAAAATATGGTAGGCAATGGAAATTTTGTAAAGTGGATATTGAATATATGTGGATAGACATGCAAACAGGTTCAGTGGATAGTGAGAATTAGAGACTGAGTTTTGAGGATTTATACAACTTTCAAATTTTTAGAATGACAAACGCATTAACTATATTTTTTATTCTTTTTTCAGGGAATTCAGCTGTTCAAGCTATATGTCTGCTTTTATCAAAAGGTGTACAGGAATCAAATATCATATTTCTGAATCTCATATCAGTGAGTCTTGCTTGGTATTGAATATTTACATTTTTATAAATAATTGACTTACAATGATCTGTTTCATAACAAGAAGATCAAGGTTAATTAATCCCAGTATTACACAAATAATTCTTTTATATTGCTATAATTATGTCAGTGTTCATTTACATCTGCTATTATTGGTAGTTCTCTTAAAATGGAACGTATATATATTTTGTTAGAATAATTTCACATTGATAAATGTAAAAAATAAAATTAAACTTAATATATGAAAAAATCTTTCACTTATCACCAATTGATTTTAAGATGAAATTTTAACATGATATCAGAACTAAGTTCACAACATGTGTCCAGTAAGTTGCTTTGATTTGAACACCTCGCCTAGATAGTGTTAGGAGGACACTTGTTGACTCGAGAGTTCACCACAAGTGTGGAGGAGTGTTGGAATACATAGTCTCATATTGTATAAAAATGTGGTAGACATCATTCTTATATTGTGAAGAACCCTTCTCTTATTATTTAATGACTTTTAGGAGTGTAATTCTACAATAACTATAAGTTAATCGGCCAATATTGGAAATAAAAGTCGAAGATCAGTCCTGTCCCCTTGTATGAACTATGTAAAGGAATTCCCTTGAACTAATAAAATATTAATGTATTCTTGGTTCACCACTCCTGGTTTGTAATGTTTTTGAGCATGGATAGAAAATGCAATTGAAAGTTTGTGGTCCTTGACACATAGTTGATATCAATTAGATTCTGACTATGCACTGGTAATTTTTTTCTTGAAACAAGTTAAATTGATGAAAATAAATGTTTTTGTATCATCTAATGAAATGACTATATGAATGAGAAGTTAATGCGGCTTCAATTATTTTTATTTTTTCAAGTTAGAATGTGGTGAACTTCTTGCAAAACAACCTTGTTCTTATCTATTAGATGTATGTATGATTATATCAAGATATGCTACTCAATCTGATCTAATACACCCTTGTTCTTATCTATTAGATTCTTCATTTTATTTAGCATGCTATATTAAATTAACTTTTATTTTTTTTTTAGGCTCCACAAGGGGTGCATGTTGTTTGTCAAAGTTTTCCAAGGATTAAGATTGTTACATCGGAAATTGAAACTGGACTAAATGAAGATTTTCGTGTTATCCCTGGGATGGGTGAGTTTGGGGATCGCTATTTTGGTACGGATGATGATTAGCATCAGGATAGTGTTAATCCCTGATGACATAAATATCAAAGTAAGTTTCTTTCTTTTGATATAAAATGCAACAATCTAGATATTATTATATTTCATAGGTTTACTAAATCTTATTAAGATACAGCTTGAGTCTGGTTCAGATTTAGTGTAATCTGAATCCAACATTTCCCTTATTTGTTGATCCCAAATTTTATAATAACCAATTGAAAAAATGGAAGGATGAAAACAGAAAATGTGATGCAGTGACTACCTGTTATTTCATTTTAAATGGGGTTTGTGTTTTTAGAAAGGAAAAGAAATGATGTGAAATAGTGGAAAATAATAAATCAAAATTTTTACCATTTTCAAAAGCACAGGCCCCTTATAAATATCACTATTTAGATTTGATTAATTAGCTTTTTAAGGTATTGCAGCAGTATATTTATGGAGGTAATCATAGTTGAAATTTTTTTGATTTATAAGAATTCGGAAGTACAAGGATGAGACATGCTTGATCGAAATCGTAGTTATGGATGAAAAAAGTTAAATTTAAAGATTTTTGGAAGTAGTGAGAGAGTCTATCTTTTTTACTGCACTTCTTTAATTTGCATTTTGTCTTTCTACATGTATTTTTCCATATTAATTGAAATTATTTTATCAATGCCACCTCTGAAACAGAACTTAAAACATTGTCCTGACAAAACTAGCGGTGAGAGAGTTGTATAATTATTTGAAATTTAGACTGGGATGTAATCATCAGTGGCTCCCTTAAGTAAAATGTGGTTTTCAGTTTTTAGGTTAGAGGTCCATATGAAATGAGATGCATGTGATCATTGATGAATAATAGGAGTTTTAGGAACTGTTATAATGATGGCACTTGCATGTTAAGACGAAATGGAAGCATTGTTGGTATTGTCACTTGTTATTTCATTCACAAATAGAATGTGAAGTATGTACATTCAAGTTTCTGAATCACACAAAGTATGGTTCTTTTTTTTGCATTAGAAAGGTATCCTACACAGAAAAAATGCTCAAACATGATAATTAATCTTCTCGAGTAAATGAAAAATATGTGCACACTATGCAAGTCTTTTCTTGTGTGAAGATTTGCATGGGATTGTTTTACGACTAGTTGAGCTATAAGACCCAAGTACAACCTTTTTTGTGAACAGTCTTTAATGTTACTGTAGCACTCAGAGTGTGTGGCCTTCATGTAAGGTAAATTAGGAAAAAGTTAAATGTAAGTGTGTGTGACTCCTAAGAGGGGGGGTTTGTGTATCCAGAAAATGTTTTCTAGGAAAATGAAGAAATTTTTTTCCAGATTTCTAGTTGTTTATGCATTAGAAAAATTGGAAGATGTTTTCCTTTTGCCTCCATATAAAAGACAACCTAGAAAAAAGTTCAAACATCTAACAACCGGAAAAAAAATTTGCCTGATGCTTCTCGAGCTTTTCAGCTGACAGCTCGACTCGCTTCTAGAAAAAATGTTTTTCAGTCTGTGTAACTACATCCCAACAGCTCTCGATACAGATTGAGCTTGCATTGAGAGCTTTGAAGGCTGTCAACGCTCAATCTGTTGGGATGTAGTTTTTCTTTTCAGTCTGCGTTTTGGGTTTCGATGGTCCTACAAGGAGGTAAGGCCTGTGACTCCTGGGCTTGTTGTTATATCTATTTTATTATATTTTGAACCATATAAATGTGTGTGAGTTGATTTTTTATTGCATTATTATTTACGATACTTAAAGAAATAGTTGATTACTTGCTGGATTCCAACTTATTCCTTGTGGATATAATTTTTTAGGATCTGAGTGGTGAAATTGTGTTGACGTGGGCAGCAGCAAAGATATCTTCCTGGAATTATTCATTTTTGAAGGTTGAATATGAATTTTGCTAAAAAGTTGAAATTTCTTTTAAATATAAAAGTAATAATTTTATTTTGTGATTATTACAAATGTGTTGTAAGGACTTGTAGTGGATGACTGGTATTATATATTGTTTGACTTGATTACGGATAAGAGAATTTATTATTTGATGTTGAGTATAAATGATATTATTGAGATATAGTTGAGTTTATTTCAGGTGTTTAGCTTTGTAATATGTTAGGGAAAAAATTTCACATATTTTATCTTTTTAAATATGAATTTTTCCTTTTCATTGTGATCGTTGTGTTTCAGCAACCTGTTGAAATTATTCTTTCAATCTTGTCAGAGTTCATGCTGGTGTTGAAGATGGAAATCATTTTCCAAAGAGAATCACCCAACTATCATGATCAAAAATTTCAATAGATCTATTAAACCTGCTCCCAGGGTAGATAAAAAGTAAAAACGGAAACATGAGACGGGATGGATAGAGGGCAAATGCCACGATCCAAAAAAAATCGGCTAATCTTCGGCTTGGATGGACTCCCATGCTGATTTGACCATAAGGTTTCCATCTATAGTCCACACCCGATCGAAGCTATCTTCATTACCGACTTTCTGAAGCATGTATGGCAGGAAGCTCTGGAACTATCTGCCAAAACGCTTGCGAGATTGATTTTCTGAGTAGAGCGACCATAATTTTTTCCCTAAACTAGAGCGACGAGATTGATTTTCTGACGTTTATCTTAAGCATCTGTATTTAAATTGGTGGTCTTTTCAGGAAGTGACTTTTTATTTTGACGAATATTATTTTTATTTTGATGATCACGATCTTCGAGGGTTTGAATTAGTATGGAGCTTTGTTTTTTGTGGAGCTTATGAAACGAGGAAAGTTCAACGGTTGCAGACAAGGCACCACAGATTTGCTGATGATTTTAAGGTATTTAAAATGAAACACATTATTCGAGTCTAATTGGGTTTTTTTTGATATTTTTATTTAGATTTTAATTAACTTGGTATATTTTTTCTCTTGTAGACTTTTTTAAATAGTGGAAAATCAATTGCACCATCCATCATTGGCAAATGCAAATGAATCGCGAGGAAGTTGCAAGAACATGATTGTGTGAGAACACCAAAGGCATATAAGCCTGAAATTCCTTGCAATATCAATATGACCTCATTTGCAAAATTAATTTGCTAGAAAAAAACCTGTGCTTTATTCTAGATTTTGCATCTTAAACACTCGATATTCTATTTTGTCCTTTGTCCAATTGTTGATTAAACGCGAATTTAAGGTTGGGCGACCGATCGATGGAAGGAGGAAGGGCAAGAGTATCTTTCGGTAACCCAGCCAGGAAAAGAAGATTTTCGCTGAACCATGGAAAGGAAACAATTTCATGAGATTCCATGACAACCGAGTGCTCTGAAAAATAAAAAACCCTCGGAAAGACGCCCTGTATGATATTTTTTCAGCATGAGAGGAGAGAGAACAACAGAGACTTTGAGGCTGAGGATGAAAGAAATATCGTCGTTCTTTTTCAAACGCTCTTTTATTGAAAATATTTTAGTATTACCTGTGTTTCAGAAAAAGAAAAAGGACCGCAACACCACACTCCAGCTTCAATTGTAATCTACAATATGGTGCAGCCAGCTTGTTCTGTTACGGGGGTAACGACGTACGCCTCGGGATAACAACGACAAGGTAAGACGGTCGGCTTCTCCTCCTCCTTCTTCTCCACTTTCTTCTCCTCTTTCTTCTCCTCAAGCTTGTCGATACGCGCAGGGCAGCCGAGTTTCTTCCTCAGACACCTGGTGAGCAGGACAGGGTCCACTCCCTTGCCGACCACGACGATCTTGCTCTTCTCTGGGCCTTCGATTTCCATCGAATTAACACCTGAAACGGCACGTCCATCAATTAAACATGCAGCAGGTTAATTACAACAACACACCATCCCGCCGCCTTCGATCTCCATGGAGTAGGTTGTTGTCTCGGTTTCTTAATTACCCCGAAATTCGGCGACCACGGTGAGAGCCCTGGACCGCTCCTTGGCGCTGTCCATGGGCAAGCTGATCTCAAACTTTTGCTGCAGAATCGTGGTACGTCGTACAATTAATATGATATGATCAGTGTAAACATATATTATTAATCAGTTCAGGAACAAATCGAGATGATGCGATACACGTACCACGGGTGAGTCTAGCAACGTAGGAGGAGGAGGGCAACAGTGTCGAAGGCACCAGAAGCAGCAGGCACCCATGAATCTTTCCGGATTACGTATCGGAGGCGGCGGTGGGCGACGGACGGAAGTAGAGAAGCGGACGATGGATGAATTGAAGGCACCACCCGGGGCACGGCTTCCTGGTACAAATGAGTTGCTATGATCTTTACTGCCCAATAATTGCTTGCTAATGCGGTCCAGAAGAACTGGTGGCCACACGACGGGTAAACGCTTCGAGGACAATGTCAAGCGTCTTTCCGTTTTATTTTGAAATTTTTATTATATATACTTTAATAAATAATATAATAAAAATAAAAAAATTATTACAAAAGAAAAATAAAAAGAATTTTTGTTACTACAAAAATCGTACGTGAACTACATGTTCATCTAAACTCTTGACTTTTCCAAATAAAACATTCAACCTTAGTAACAAGGTAGTTATTGTAAAATTATTTTTATTTCAATTTTCATACATTATTATTATTATCATATAAATTTTTAAATACAAATATTTATTATATAATTTATTTTAAAATTTAATTCTAATTCTAATTCTAATTATTTCACTTTTTTTGAAGCCTTCGTCGTTGACAAATCAGATCTGGGAGACTACGTGCCCATCGCCTCAATGCCAGCTGGAAAATCGTAAGGTTTGTACCGGGATTTTGTCCACATCTATCAACTTCTTCCCTTGGTTTGTTTTTCCTCTTAGATGTCTCTATACGTAACTCTAGTCATATTCGTGAAAAGATCTACCTAATCTTTAGTTGTAAATTATAATTATATTTTTTTGCAATCCACAACCCTTTTTTTTATAGCTTTTAGTTGTTTTCAAACTGCATGTGATTGAAAGAAAAACTTGAAAAGGTAGTTTAAAGTAGACTATGGAGGTATGTTTGATAACAATACGTTTTAATTTTGAATATTATAAAAAATTGAGAGTTAAATTTCATAAAATTGAATTTTACTGACATAAAAATTTATATAATAACAAGGATATAATAAAAATTATGTAAAATTAAAGTTAAAATTAAAAAATTATTACTAAACAAAATCTCGTTGACTTATCCTCTCCCCGTTAACGTAGTTTTTTTATTTTTTTCGAAAAGTTAACCAACACCATGTGATTAACGTGGACTCGACCCTCGACCACGGAGTCACGGCAAGGGGGGTATGGTTGAAAAATTATTTGTTGACGTCTACTTTATCGTGTAGATTTTATTTTATCAACGTCAATTAATTGATAGAAAAGAACTTAAAGTAAAATTATTTTTGGTAATAAACTGATCTCAAGATTGTGATCACAGGAGTATGCATCAATCGTGCTACGATACAAATTGTGTCGATATTATCTGTGTCGTACTAATATGGTCTATAAAGACAATAGGTTAGTTTAGATACGTCACGTTGGCACAAAAACACTAATCAAGTTTAAAGTATAAAAAAAAATATAATTTATCAAGTACGCTTTGGTTTTTTTTTTAATATAAAATATTAAAAATATTTAATAAATATTACTAGACACAATTAAACAAATGTTATCTTAATTGCGAATGTCGAATTGAGCGGAACAACGCCCATCACCGGTTGGGAGGTCCTTCTTAAATTCAAAGCAATTAAATTCATACCATCACAAAATATAATAAAAAGAAAGACTGCATCTGAACTTCTTGGAAATTGTGTAAAACTCACAAACAAGCTTTTTATAATTCCATCTCTACTACTAAAGGATGCTCTTGATTTGTTGCATCATGATGTGTGCGGACTTACCTAAGAAAACTCTATCGATCTTCAACTACAAGTACTACATAATATACATTTGTTGATGGTTTTAACACATTCAGTTGGTTGTTTTCCTTGCATCACAAATTAAAAGTTTGTGATGTTTTTAACAAATTTAAGACACTAATGAGAATTTCCTTAATAGAAAAACTAAAACTATAAAAACTGATGGTACGCGTTGGGTTTCCCTCTAACGAAGGATAGCCCGCAAAATCCTATTCTTCCATGGACCTACGTGAAAAATGTCACATAATAAAAAAGAAAAAGAAAAAGAGAGAGGCGGCAATTGTAGTAACATACTTGAGAGACTTGCACCTAAGTAAAAATTTAAATCTAAGACGTTAAATTACTACTTCAAAAGTTACTACTGCACAAACTAAATAAGCTTGATTAGATGATTTTTAATCAGATTGAAACAAAATTTTACTCTTAAATGTAAACATTCTAGTCAGCTAGCTAGATGATCTATTTTAATCACCGTATGTAACAGTGGGATAGCTTTTGCCCCTTTCCCTTTTCCCCCAAATCAGTTTGTTTTTAATAAAAAACAAAACATTTTGTTTCTCTCTTGCTCTCTATCATTCACGTCTGCCAATTCCCATTTTGGACTACTTGGTGATCGATGTCGTGTAAGATTGGTCAATTCCAGCTATCTCCATATAGTTCGAACGATAATGTCACAGGGGAAATAATGGTGAGACTGTGATGCAACAGGCATGTATTTAAAACTGGCTTGTACCGCTTGCTTCATTTATTAGATACTTCAACGTCAGTAATAACATCTATACATATTAATAGCTTGAATATCACGAGAATTATCGATTATAACTGACATAATTGATACAAAAATTCCAGGCATATCTGCCTGCATTAAGCGTACAATCATTTAAGATTAATGATAAAAGGGAAGAAGGAAAATACGAGAGAGAGAGAAATATGAGGAAAAGGAAAAATGGAGAAAAGGGGAAAGATGCAGAGGGTTCAATCGGTCGAGGAGGGAAAAAGTAGAAGAACATGAAAAGAAAATTTTAAATTATTCAGCTTTCTCCGAAACTATAACTTATCTTATGTTAAACACGTATAGCAAGTTAATTGGTGTAAAGTACCTAAATCGTGATCACAGGTCTAAGATTAATAGTGTTTGTAACTCGTCTTTCGAAAAGAATTTGTCTCCTTCGGTGGTGTTCGTTCGACGCTACCTTCCAGAACTTAATCATAGGATCTCCGCTGCGACGTTTAATGTTGCGTTTGTTCTGAAATTATTTGTTAAATAACTAATTTTAACGATGGTAAAGAGGTAAAATTTAAAAATATTAAATTAAATTTATATGATAAATTATAAAGTAAAAAATTTGACTATATAAATTTAAGGTAAATGCAATTAAAAATAACGAT